>JAOEGS010023511.1:53444-116214 GCA_025447755.1 Corythornis vintsioides | reverse complement strand
AAATATTACATTTTTAGGTATTACTGTTTATCTGCCTGCAAGATCTTATCAACATCAGGTGGTGGCACATTTTTCCTTTAAATCATCCTTTTCCATGGTGAAGATTTTCCAATTAATAGGCTATACAAATGACTTGATAAAATTTCCCAGCACCTTGGACATTTTTTATTCTAATAAAGAAATAATTTTGTAAAAGACATAGTGAAAATGGGTTTGCTGTGAGAATCTGAATATGATGTCCTACTCTGCTCAAGGGATGTCATGTCCCCCATACTATGTACATATATTTCATATATAAAAATTGAATCGTGTATAGCTATAAAATTAGATAGTATGATGTCTAATTTTCTTTGCTTTTTATTACAGATGTCATCTTTGTGAGTTCTTTAATGCCTAGCCACATAGCTGAGCTCATGCCTCAGTGTACCCTGTAAAAGGCACACTTATTAGGAGGACATCAACTATGTAATTTAATTTCACAGACCTTATAAAAATGGAACATCCACCCACCTGCCCTAGTTAACTGACAAACAGCTTTGAAAAAATATTAGGAAGAAAAACACCGCAGAATAACAAAAGTATTTTTTCTTTCCAATAGGAAGTGTGGAATTCTAGAAATTAAACAGAGATTGACTTCCATCCCAGCAGTCATCATTAAAAGTGTGGCATAATCCTGTTTAAATAGAAAAAATGTTGCTTTTTTCCTATACGGAAACAATATTTTTAGAACAATTCACTTGCAAATAGAGGAAAGTTGCAAACTACTAAGGGAACTATTAGTTTGCCTTGAAGCAAGTTCCAATCTGCTGTTTTCTTCTGTGGTTTGGGCTTTTTTTTTATATCCAAAGCTACGAAGTCACAAATCACTGTAAAAACAACAAAAAAAAAAACCCCAAGCTAGTACATGATTAAACTAGTTCTGCTGATACTGAATTGTAGCTGATGAAAGTGTTGTGCTGTACATATCAAAACCCAAGAAGAAGAGACACAAGTTATTCCCCAAACTAGAAAAATCATGTAGCCTGGCTCCCTGTGGCTTTTACTCATAACAACTCTCTTCCATGTGGATTCTGCTTCCTAATACAGCAGAACTCAGCCTTTCCCCAGACTTGAGACTCTAGTCTGAATCTTTGTCTAGTATCACATTTCTAATTAATATTTTTGATATGTCTGTCTCTCTGCAAAATAACAACCTGGAAACTAATTAGGGGGAAGAGACATACAGAGAAATCATATAAACCGTTTACTTTTGAGATTAGACTACACCCAAAAAATGATTCTTCAGAGAATACTCAAAAACCTGCAAAATCAAGAAAGGGAATTCAGGTGGATATTCTGTTCGTAACATTTCCATAGCATTTGGATAATTAAATTGCTGTCATTTCTAAAGCTACTTGCAGAAGTAACAAAGCTGAAAGTAGCTTCCATTGGAAAGATGTCGATTACTTCGCCTGGATTTTCCTGCTCTAACTAATGTGAAATTATGTAAACAGCCAACTAAATATGTGTTCTTAAAAGTATGATCAAAAACTTGATATAGGATAAATTATCCTCTTAAGAAACTTAGTTTTTAATTAATTCTCTCTTCTTTGTTAAAGCCTCAGCAGTATAAGAGGAAAGTTATACGCTTTTGTTAGCTCAGAACATTCATTTAGTGGTAAAAAGTAGAAACCAATAGTGTCATGGATCTCAATAGAGAAATATTAAGATTTTCAAACAGTAATATCTACTTATATCGTTTCATACCGGTGCACACACAGCATTAATATGTATATTTTCAGTTTGAAAAAAAGTTTCAGTTATATTTGAAATAAAGTTTAACCTTCTTGGTTAGAATTTCCAGCTTAGACACTTGAATCACTCATCAAATATAAGACAAACTTCAGACCTCGATGACATTTAACTGTACAAAAGGAAATGAAAGTTTAATGGCAAGAATACATTAAATAGGCAATAATGGCACATTACTGAATTATTGAGAACAGACTAAAAATTTTAGAAAAACATGAATTGCCTTAGAGTCAGCAGAGTACTGTCTTGAACAACTCACCCAAAAATACTAGGAAAAAGAAATACGAAGGTATATCATTGTACAAACTTTATCTCTGGTTCATTCCTTTAAAAACTATTTCATATAATATAAAAACAAATTAACATCTTATAAAGGACTGAAAAATCTGAAAGAAAAAAAAAGTTCAAACATTCCAGATTTGAAATTAATTCAAGACAAAGCTCTCCAAGTCAAATTCTTCATTCAGATTGCATATTCAACATGAGAAATAACAAAAGTAATCACTAAAAAGGAAAAAAATAATGCTACTCAAACTAGAAGCTATTTTTAAGTCACTATAGAAACATATACTGTAATTTCAACATATTATTTTTCATCTAATAAGTACCAAATTGCAAATAAGAAATACCATTAACAAGACAAAAGAATGTCAGTAAGATGGATGAATATCATGAGCAAAGAGAATAAAGAATTTTAACTGTACTTAATTTTGAAGAAAATAAGGCAGTGCTGTAGAGACAATAGATTCCAGTCATATACCATGCCATAATAACAAAGTTACTTTGTCACACTCTGTGATACCTCCTGCAATCTTCATACTTACAAAAATATTGGTACCATGAAAATTAACCATGTAACATACTACTTCAGGTAATTTCAAAGACTTAGTCAATACAATGACTCCAGAGAAGCAATGTCACACCTGCCAAACTATTTCTTGAAAAAAAAAAATACAAAAAATCTAAGCTATCAAAACTTTTCATAATAGAAATACTTTATTACAGTTTTAATTACTGTAGACTGAAGCTTTAATGAGTGCTCAGTTAAAATGTAGACAAGATTTCATTCATTCTGAACCAAAACAAAACCTACAGCACTATTAAGTGTAAAGAATGTTCAAGGAAGAGAAATTTCTTCATTCATCAGCTTGTTTTTCCACATACACATTTGGGTTTTTTAGCTTCTTTCATAACAATAAGAAAATTCTTATTCACAGCAACCAAGAAAAATGTGTTGGTAAATCTGAATATATGGAGAGTTATTGCTTTACTGAGATTAAATAATACACCACTGTATCTAATCACCATCTAGGCAACCCTGTACATAAAATCCCCACTGAAGTTTTAAAATACTTATTTTAGTGGCTACTAGGGAAAGGAAACTTTATGCTTTTTCATCCATTTCCTTTTTTTTCATTTTAGTACTACTGCAGAAGGTAACTACATGGAATTACTCTGAGTTTTTCTAAGTGTCAAGTTTGAATTCTTGACAAGTGTTATTCCAGTGTAAAATTTACAGTTGTTTTCTAAAAAAGCTGTCCTATTTTGTTGGGTTTAACACATCACCCTGAGATTAATAAATAACTCACTCTTCAGTAATGGGAACCAAAAAGTTAATAGTATAGGTTTCACCATTCATTCCAGTGAAATCCTCTGCACACCATGTCTGTAAAGAACTCTAAAGAAAACTAAAATGCTTACAAATAACAAAACACCTTTTAAATTACAATAATAGAGTTACAAGTAGACCATTAACTTTCATTATCCTTACAGCTTTATTAACTTCTGTTGCCAAATTTCAGTTATCTACTAATTGTACTTTTTCTTGTCTCTTCTTACTGTTCACAAAGATGGGCTGAGAAACCTTCACACTCCCCCCCTCCCCTTCTAAAAGGGGATTTTGTTTATGTGTTTGCATTACAGCTGTCAACTCACATTTCCATCCAGTTCTGTGGTTTGCTTGACAATGACCACCAGCAGGAAGGGGAAAAAAAAATGTTTAAATACCCAGATGAAAAAGAATTGCTGCAGTGAGAATATTAAGTGGAGTGTTAGTATCAGAATACACATAAATATTAGTACAGCTGTATAAAGCCAGCTGTAACAACTGAAAATATTTTTTCTGTAAGCATATCAATGATTTTCTACACTTCAAAAATATGACCAGATGACTATAGTTTGCTGGCATTTCAGTGCAATGCCTAAATTAATTCAGTTAATTAAACAAGCAATGGATACAAATGTTACCATGACACAATGATACCACATTATCTCAGAGAAAAGAATCACTAATTACCATCAGTAGCAGAATGAAATTCTTTCTGTCCATATTAGGATCACTACCATGGTGCTTTCATGCTTTCTACTGGTTTCCTCCATACAAATAGATGGGGAAAAAAAACCAGACTTTATATCAGTTGGAGGGAAAGTCATCACTTCCACCATAACAACTGCTATGAAATTCACATCCATATATCAATAACTTGAAAAATAGTCAATAAAATACCTGGACACACAAAAAACTCACTTGCCTGAAGGTAACACCTATTACTGTCAGCATTTACAAAGAAAAAGAAAGCCAACACTGACAGCTTGGCACTGAGCAACAATGAATATGCCACAGCAGAAAGAACATTTCCTAATTTACATTTTGGAATTTTTACTATAATTATAATAAATTCACTGGTGTTCCAGCAGTTAAGGAGGACCCTCTGCACAGGTCAGTATAAACTCTGTATGAAAGTAGAATTTAAGGGATGATCACCACAAGTCTGAAACAGTAAAACAACCAGGCCAAAGTTGATGTCTTTGATATCTCGAGAAGAAGAAAGAATGCACTGCAAGCAAAAAGAGACACCTGCCAGAAACTTCTTAACACTTTCCAAAAGCATTTCAAAGACTGAATAGATGTTCTTTTTGACATGTCCTTCCAGCTACTGGTTTCGGGAAGCTGAAAACATGTGAAAGCAACATCCCATTTGGGGAGTTTTTCATCTAATACTTGATTCTGAAAAGTTTACGCTGACACAAAAAAAATCATTTAAGCAAAGAGGCAGCTGGCATTATGCTACAGATGGATTAACTCCTACTGGAGAGCAAAAACACAAGAACAAAAGAAAATAAAGGCCAACTGGGACTAGAGATGGAAGATGTTCTCATTTATAAATATACTCAACCTAAAGGGAAAGAATCAATGTATTTAGCTTATTAAATAAATTTGCACTACAATGAGGACATAAAAAATAAATCTGGGATTTTCTAGGAGCCTGGAAAGCAAAGCCACCTAAACTTTATTTAAATAACTGATTTACTTATTTTTCAGTTAACTTAAGTTTTATTGAATGCATCAAAGTCTCTATTCCACTATACACACTGTTCTTAAAATTCATTTCAGACAGAAACTGTCCAAAAAGACAGCACAGCATCATTAAAAACAACAGAAACATGGCTTCATTATAAATCTCCATATGATTTCCTTGAAATTTGTCCCCACTAGTATTTTTAGGTGAATTTTGAACAGTTTGAATCTGCAGTTAGATTTTAGAAGACATGCTGGTTTTATCTAAAAAATATAGTCCATCATCATTTATAATTTACAATAAGAAAACTGGTAACTTGTTTTCTATTTCCAATGTAAGTAACTTTCTTGATTAAAACCCAATTTTGAAAAATATGCAGCCTTTTCTTTGTCAGCTTTAAATTGAAGAATGATAAATCTGCACTGAGGACTGCAAAATGTCCATGAACCATATTATTACACAGTGATAAAGCTCCATGCCTTCATAATCCTAAATATTGCAAGACTGAAAATATATGTCAATGTGTATTCTTTCATGCTTTATTAAATTTTCAATTTGAAATATTTTATTATTTTGGTAGCTATTCCAAACTCCCGAGTGCTCATTTAACTGTTCTGAAAATTGACAATTTCCATCAGAATATTCTGTGTCTCAGATAGTGAAGTTTAATTAAAACTGGCTTATTAAAATTGCCATGACCAATTATCTTTTTGAATGTTTTACTCCTGTCCTGAGCAGAACTATGGAATTCATGTCCTGAACTTAAAGAGGAAGGGAATGCAGCCACATATCATAACGCTACTTGAATATTAGGGAAATTCTCATACACACTACAACTCTAAAGGGCCAGACAGATCCGGAATATCTGGAATACCTAACACACTAATAGGTGGAGTTTTGATAAAATTACAACTTTGTTATTAATCCAACACAGAAAAAATACATTTTAACAGTATAAAACCAGTCTATTCTCTTTATATGTATTCTTTAGTTAGTTTTACTTCCATTAACAGTCTGCTCAATCCACAGTGCAGACACTGTGGGGAAATTAATCAATGTGCTGAAAACCTGCCTGTTCAAAATGTTTGAACGTAAAATTGTTGGAGTCTGAAATGATATAGTTGGGGGAGAATTAATTAGGCAGAAAGAATTATATAAATAATCACACAACAGCTGATTTTTGTTTTGGATGCCTTTGCAAGATATTAGATAAAGCATACAAGAGTGAGATAAAAAACATTTGTGACACAATTCATCATAAATGTTGTATTTGACTAAATATCCATGTGTGGATCACCAGATCTACCTGCAAATTAACCTTATTCATAGGTGCCACTTGACATTCTCAACAGTAAGAAATCAGCAACAAAAGGAAATCAAGTGCACATTAGAGCAGGCAAGAAATCAGAAAACAATTACAGGTCTCTGGCTCCTCAGAGGAGTCTGCATTTCTACCTAAAGGTACTTTAATGGAA
This sequence comes from Corythornis vintsioides, assembly GCA_025447755.1. Classification (NCBI taxonomy): domain Eukaryota; kingdom Metazoa; phylum Chordata; class Aves; order Coraciiformes; family Alcedinidae; genus Corythornis; species Corythornis vintsioides. The sequence continues at coordinate 109,649 of JAOEGS010023511.1, read as the reverse complement.
ATTCACAACCTAGTGCATATTTGGATTCTGTATTTCTGACTCTGAATCCAGTGCTGAGTTGCAGCCAACCTTAGCTTAAATGGCTGGCTGAGCAGCAGAACAGGTTGTTGAGAGGTTATGGAATTTTGGAGACACTCAAAAGCCATCTGGACATGGTTCTGTATGCCTGCTTGAGATGGTCCAACTTAAGCAGGGGAGCTGGACAAGATGACCTCCAGAGGTTCCTTCCAACCTCAACCACTCTGTGATTCTGGAAAACGCAAATGTGCAAGACTTGGTTGCTCTGACTATCCATAATTTTAACTCCAAAATGTAACAACCTCAAGTATCTTATTTCCCTCTAAACTGGATACATAATGCAGCTTCACTTCATTAAAAAAAAAACAAAATCCCAAATTTACAACTAGGGTTTACTCACCACACTTTACCTAAATACAGCATGCCAAAGTTAAATGAGATAATCAGAACTGCTGAAGAGAAACAGAAAACACTAAGAACAAACCAGTTGTCATGGTTCTTGCTATGAACTATAAACACCAGTTTTAAGATTACCTTGCTGAATGGTGCATTATTCCAAGAAAGCAAACAGTCTTTATTATTTAAATATAGTTTTCAATAAAACGGATTATTTCACAAGGTACAATTCAACTAAAGCAAGTATAAGGATCAAATAATTCCATTTATCACCACTGCATTTGATTTAGCTTCCTATCAGCACTTAATCCAACTCATTGGCTTTACAATAAAGAACCAAATCCACACTTCAAACTCACTTGTGAAAATAATGTAATCCCTTGGCATGATCATCTGAAATTAAAGCCACAAGCAGACTTCTTGCAAATCTAGAATCTTAGAGCAACACACCCTTCTCTCCCCCTGTGGGTAATGCTACTACTAAAAAATACATTTCAACAAAAACACAAATATTTTTCTAATGATTTCCAAACAAATACCACTAAGTGTGAAAACTGACTAAAAATGTTTCAACCACACAAACTGCATTATGTCATTTCAAAACTCCTGTGTACCATTTCAGTCCAGCATTCTGGACCATGAAACTTCCAAACTAGGCTAAAAAACCCAACATTTTCTATAACAAGATGATAAAGTTTGATTCAATATTGTCATCATCTTTAATGAAGAATGTACCAGTGCTCTTAGTTTCTAATCTCCAAGCTCATCCATAATAGAGCATTGTTTGAACTGGAGAAACACAAACAGAACTTATTAGCTGAAGACAGAAATTCAGCTTTAATAACAGTAAGTCATTTACCCTGATAGCTTTATTTTCACCTGCTATCAGGATGTAAACAGATGCTAACAATTTTATCATTCTCACTACATGCATAATGTATCTCTGTGACTACACAAAGACAAGGCTTCTGGAGCATGCACAGATAATTATGAATCACAATTATATACCTAATCTTTTCCTCCTGTTGAAAGCTTTTGAGAAAAAAAAAAGTAAAAAATGGCAGAAATATTAATTTCAATACATTTCATCTACACAAATGAAAACCAAAGAAACAAAGACCCAGAAAAAGCAGCATAATTTCACATGTATACACAAAATCATGTACTTCTGAATTCTGAAAAGATCCACTAATAAAATATCCATAAAAAGCTCGGTGTGAGAACTTTTCATTACCTTGTTATTTGGCATTTGACAGAATAACCCCAAAATATCCCTACAAAAGAACAGTTGCTTCTCAGCTATCATACAGCAGAAGTCTATTCCTCTCCCTGGCCTTCATTACATTAGCACCTGAAGAAGTAATTAGCTATCAGGATTATTTACTATGACTGCACTGTGTAATCACCATTTCAGTGCTTGCACACATGACACTGAAGCACATCAGATGATGCCATCTGATAACCATGCTTGCTGTGACTTGCTCCTTCTCCCTAAAATGCAGAATCGTGCTTAAGTGCAAGTTAACTAAGATGAGGCTTTCTGACTGGTCCCTCAATGGCCATAAAACTTTCATTGTGATAAACACCAGGAAAATCTGCTGGTTGTTTACTCTGAGCTCTAAGCAATCATAGTGAGTTCTCATTTTCATGCATTCAAACTTCTCCATAATGAAAAGACTATTTCCATTGATTCTACACACACCACTTTACTATGCACTAGAGAAAGCTTATGTCAACATCATTTCAATACTGCCTTTTTATTTATATTACTGTTAATCAGGATGCAGAGATCAGTGCTCATTTCTCTAAAAGTCTCTCGGGAACTCTCTGGACAAAAATTGATAAACAAGGTCCTGTTTCATAAAATATTTAGTCCAAGGAACAAAGCTCTACAACTGGTTTATATTGGAGAAGTCAGATCAAAGACTTAGCATGTCAGTTTAGGAATTTCTTGTGGTAGCATAAAGAATACTTCAGAAGTAAATAAGAATACTTGGGTCCTTAAAAAAGAACACACAATAGGCAGCACTTATAAAGCCAGAGAGAAGGGAAGATCTTGTCTATCTTAAATAAAAATACTTATTTAAAAAATGGGAAACTTCCCCCCCCCCACCCCCTTTTGTAATTATTCACAGAAAAACAGTTGATTTTCTCATATTTTTCCAGTATCTGAATCTGGGAGAAAACAATCCTCCCAGTCCATACTCCCCTGTTTACACAATACAGAAAGATCAAAACAATTTCTAAAAGCTCTAGAACTCCTGAAAGCAGAACAAACCTTTCATCCTGAGAAAAACAAAGCTTTACTTCCACTGATGAAATCACCAAAACTTTGAAAGTGCTTTTGGAAAAACATGCTGATAGGTATTGAATTCACTGACACTGCCCGAGAGGTGAAAAACATCCTGTCACGAGAATGGCAAAATGCCACTCCACTCACAAATGAGAGAGACAGCCTATTGGGCTTAATTTGCTCTGAAATGGAAGTTACAAATAAGGAAATGGAAGATTATACCAGATGAAGACTGGAATATATACAGGTAGAGATGTAACTTGACACCCAGCATTTATTGGTGACACTTCCTCATAGTTCTTCAGTCTGCTTAGATCTACAGCACATACTTCAACGTGATGAGGTGATATCTGATGGGAGTGCCAGAACAATGGATGCTAGATGACAGGACAGAAGAAAGGCAAAAAGAGCCTTATGAAGTTACAGAGGAATGTAAAGAATCCTCCAGTTTACTGAATGTAAAGAATCCTCCAGTTTATTATCCCAGCTTGGTAATAATTTACAGGTTATTTTCCTATACTTGCACAACTCATAGATATTTCCTCAGATCCTTCAAAGTCATGGATCACATTTTTTTGTCTGGAATCCCATATTAGGAAGTCTGAAAAGTTGTCATGCCCTATATACTTTTCCAGCACCTTTTGTTACAGAAATCATCACTAAGATCATTAATTCTCATTAAAAATATATATATATAATTTTTTTTTTAATTGGAACACTATGAAGAGTGGTATTTGGAGCTTTTTCAGACTCAGAGATCTTTTTTCGGGTGACAAACAATTAACTATAATCACTCTTCATGTATTAATTAGAAAGCAACACAGAAGACACGATCGTTGAGAAGATATCAGACAGAAAATGTTGCAAGAGTAATGGATTTCTAGCACAGTTTCTCTGGAGAACAATTAGATAAAGATATGTTTAGATGAAGAAAAACAAGAAAGAAAACAGCTGAAATGCAGCTAGTACAAAATTATTCTGCAAAATCAGTTTTGCATATTATATCCAAATTAATTAAAAGTGACTTTTGAATAATGCATCGACAACCAACCTCCTAATAACAGTAAAAAAAATAGTTGTTGATGCCTACTGCAGCAAAGCCACGGTAAGGTCGCCACTCCTAGGGTTGTTATAGTACCTTTGGAAGACACAATGAGATGCATTAAATGATAATTACAGCTTTGTGTGCCCTAAATCTTTCAGAGAAACTGCAACCACATTCTCTTTCTCTTTGATCATGCACTTTTTCCTCACTTCACCTGGATTTAATTAAGAGAGGTATGTTTGAGCTGTCACTTACACCCTGGTTTAACAACCTTAAATCAGTAGATCTGATGGTTACTTCATCTAGATAAAATTTTTTTGGTAGAGTATATGGAAGGAAAAGTGACTCCTTATATTTCTAAGCTTCCTTTAATGCAGCAATGTCATATGTCCTTATTTTCTTGTTTTTAGAATTCTGAAAAAGTTCAGATCAATATGTTTCAAGAGCCCAAATGTTCAGAATCAAGGAGGAAAAGGAATAATTTACACGACCTGATAAAAAAGCATAAAATAAATTTATTGAAATTGATATTAGTTTAGTTTTAACTTGCCCTCCAAAAAGTTGGTTGCTTTTTGTGTTGGTTTTTGTAGGGTTTTTTCTATCTTTTGGGGGAGTGGAGAATGGTAGAGGGTGAAAAGCAGCCCCATCACAAGCAATAATTTTGATAAAGCAAGGCCTCATGACAGTTGGATTTTGATATCCAATGCTACAGCTCGAAGGATTTGTAGAGTGCACTCTGCCTTCAATTTCAGATTTTTAAAATAAGCATACAGTAATTACAAAATGGATCTGTAATGAATTATTCTAGTAGCACACAATCCCTTACAACAAGGTCTTTCAGTGATATGGACAACTTGATTCAATACAAATTTAAGGATGAAAGCACAGTTTCCCTCAGGCAATTATTCACAATCAAGAAGCCTTTAGATTTCCATGTATATAAGTAGATTTTTGTTCAGAGAATTTCATTCTTTAGACTCTCCTAAACAAGCAGACTTACCCTCCTATATAATTTTTCATGTGTCTGCGTGGATTACTATCAATTTTTTTTCCTCTCACTAATTATCAACATATACCCTAAAAACACATTGCAGCAACCTTTTCATTCTTTGTCTTTTCTTGTCTCAAATCCCAATGTTATCCAGTACTAGCTCTGAAGAACAATTCTAGATGCAGCCTTCAAGGTGCAGAACAGAATGGAGCTCCCTCATGTGGTAAACCTACATAATCTCAAGGATTAAACAAAAAAATCCAACATAAATCTGGAGTCAAATGTTTGGATTTAAACAGAAAGCCTACAAAAGTTTGTGCTATATCATTTACACAATATAAATTTTTTCAATCAAGAGAAATTAGAAAAGTAAACTATTTGCAGTATTTAATTACCACACAGCTAACTGGTGCCCATCACCACACCTCCCCACTTACAACATTTTCCAGTTTCTTCCTTTATTCACACTATGATGAAATCTACAGATTGTCTGCACACTCCTGTGCACAAGACTCATAGGATATATGCCCAATATGAAAGAAAACAGGATAATCTTATGCCCACTCACTTCAGGGCTTGCTCCTAAAAATGAAATTAAGATCTTTTAGGTAGAAATACACTGTTAGAAACAAAACAAATCGTCAGCTTTTAATAACACTATTTTCATCTCTCATTTCCCCACAGTTCTTGTATTTTAAAATATTACCTTTATGAAAATTGTACCTTAGTCCAAAGCAGTTAAAATTCAAAGGATCATTTTCCAAAGGGATTTGCCAATTCTTTTACTGATATCAAATAGTTATAAAATAAATATTATGCATTAATACGTGATTTTCATGTTCAGTCTAAGTAATGATTATACCTATATATTCCTATAATTATCACCTGGAATGTCATGGACAGTTTTAATTTGTTTTAAGAAAGATAAATATTAAAAAAAAAGACAAGCCCCACAGCTAAAGAAAATATAATAAAGAATATGGAAAGCCCTTTAAAAATTGTTGTGTGTTCAATCTGGCAGAAAGACACTGTTGAATACTCACTTCTTTCTGCACACATCTGTAGGGGAAAAGACAAGAGCAACACTAAGCTAAATGGCTGTCAAACTGACTCTGCAAATCCAAATGAATGGGGTAAATTCACCATCTGGGAAGAAAAGTTTTTCAAAATGCTTCTAATGGACATAACCAAGGGCATATAAACACAAAGTCTTAATTTAATCCAGATTGAAAATTTTGTGAAAAATAGTATGATTTTTCATGAGGACAGGATGGTTTTTTTAAAAATAAGAACAAATCTTTAGCAAAATTTAAATAAGCAGCAAACACATTTGGAAATGCACTATAAATCATATGTTCACAGTACCTCCTAGAAGAAAATTAAGTTTAATTTTGCCAATATGAAAGAGAAGGTAGTGGACAGTTTCTCTTAGCAACAAATGAATGCTGGGAGCAGCTGACCTAGATGATCTTTCTAGGTCCCTTCAACCCCTAACATTCTAGGATTCTATGAATGCACGTGGCCACTACTGTTTTCCCAACTGTAGTATCACACAGTTGTTCACAGCTGTTCTTGTGCTCTTAGGTCCTGATTCTCAATGCCTCTCCCAGAGCCCTTTGGAACTTCTCTGTGTTCACACTAGTTACTGATTTGTTATCTCAGAATTCAACTGACACAGCCTCTGCCTTTTGTGACACTCTTCCTGAAACCATTGTAAGTGGACTTTACACAAGTCATTAAAGAACCTGACTGATCCTATATCCTGCTAAATATATTGCTCCTTAACATCATCCCCTCTTTATGGCCTTAAGGCAGTTTGTAGGCTGAGAGGCTGATCTTGTCTTGCAGCAAATCAACAATGTTCACAAAACTGGTCAAGCACTGAAACAATTATTTCCTAGAATCTCTTCGTTGGTTTGCACCATATTTTGTTCATAAAAGAATGGACTAGCTCATCATCAGTTATGCAGCACCTGTAGAATTCCTTTTCCATTTTTCATCATAAAAATATTAAAATACAGTAATATAAAAAAGGGAATAAAACCATGTACCAAGGAAAGACACAGAAAAGAAACCTTAAGACTCCTATTAGGACAAAAATAAGTATCTAGAACCCTGCCAGATTAGAATGAACCAACTTAAAGATTTCCAAATTCTATTTCGCCAAGCAACACATAGACTGTATCAAATTAAACAATTAACATGAAATACCTCAAAATTAAATATCTCAACAGCCATCTCTGTTATTTGATGGTATGTAATAAAAACAGATTAATAATTCTTTTGATGCATAGTGCTGCACAGAGGAAAATAAAGAATTTCAGCATACCTTAAGGGAAATGTCATACTTCATGTGAATACCACCCCCCTACTCCCCCAAACCATCCATATTTATTTCAGAGAGCTTTAGTATGCCTCATTAAAGCTCAGAGAGAGAGGCAGTAAAACCAAGGAGATGGCTTTAGATTTGCAACCAACAGGGTGTTCACTGTGATTCAAGACAAACCTGCTACTCCACATATCCTAAAAGAAGCCCTGGGAACTCCACAGTGGGTGTTTGAATTCACCAATTTAATGTAGAAGAAGAACTGTCAATTTCTTCCACCACTATCTCTCACATACCTCTTAGGATAACATCTACTCAGAAAAAATAAAGCAGAGGGCAAAAATGAAAGTATGAAGGCTAAAGCTATGCTCAAACCTGCTTCATTCCTCTGTTTCTTTGACATTAGAGGGTTGCTCTTCTGTCAAAGAAAGAGTTTTAAGGAAAAGATGATAAATGTACTGTCTCTTGAGTAGGAAGACTGGATTTGCCCACACAGGAAGGGTTTTTTTCTACAAGGTTAAACTCATCTTTAATTGGAAAGTTCTACAAGGGTTGCAGCTTAATAACTATGGATGCTATAAGAACATTAGTGAGTGAAAGAACATAAAGCTGCATTTAAAATTGATAGTACAGAAACTTGTGAAGAAATTATAAAATTGTAAAATAACAACTACTTCCTTAGAACTCCCATAAAGATTGTAACTGTACCATGACAAACACTGTTTTCTCCAATAATTTAGGAAGAAGTTGAATTTCACAAGTAGCAACACTGCCATTTAATGTATTAAATACCAAGCCAAACCCATCTGGTTTTCAGTCATGACTCGAAAAGGAGATTCTATGTGGATAGTAAAGTAACTTGTTTTGTTTCAGCAGTATATCTTAATAAATTAGCTTTGTAAAGATTCACAGCTTTCAACTGCTTCACATTCCAGCAAACACAATGGGAAAATGTGCTGCAGGTACAGAATATTAACAGGGAGCAGAAACAATATATTTACTCTTATACTAATTCAGTGATGTCTACAGACCTTCATGACAAATATCTCATCATACAAAATTTGACATCAAATAAAAAAACCTGAAAATATTTTAAAGAAGTTTTAGTGGAGGATTTTTTTTTTTCCCCAAAGGGTAAAAAATTAGGTAAGTGACAGGATTAGTAAATGCCACAAGGCCATCCTGACATTTCTCAGTGGAAATGAAATTGAATACCAACAGTTATATCAAGACTGTCACTGAAAAAGATGATCTCAAAAAAACCCTCAAAAACTTCCAAAAAATTACAGCTCCTGGAATGGTACCCGAGTGATGCTCTGCTGCTCATGACTCAGATCTTCAGATGTTTCTGTTATTGCACCATCTAATTGCAACTAGTCCTGCTCATATTTCTGACCTACTGATCATCTAATTTTTCAACTGTTACCTATGGAAAGGCACAAACAGTTTTGTTTGGTTTTTTTTTTTTATCTAGCTGATCATTTTATATTCTGGGGAGACACACACTCGAAAGACTAAGTAAACAACTTAAGTACATTTTGGCTCAACAGTATCAAATAGTCTTGGGGTTTTTTTCCCCTGGCTTAATAATGTCAATTGAATATACATAACTAAGCATAGCACAAATTGTCTGTAATCTGATTTTGAACTTGGCAGGGTCAGTCCTTCAATAGGATTCTAAATGCCAAGATGCTATGAGCTTAAACAATTAGCAATGCAAAAATGGAAGAAGAAAACACTATTATTCATTGATGCCCTGAATTTTCTAAAAAAAGCCACTGGTTTGGAAAAGCAAAGCAGATTATCTGCATGTACTAATACTTCCTATCTTCTATCACAGTGCTTTCAGAAGTGGGATTTTCTGCCTATGCTGATGAAATACGTCAGACCTTCAGATGTACTTCTGAGCATTACAAGCATGATCAGTTAAATCAAGTGTATCTTGGTTGCTTTAGCAAACCCATTAAATATGATCCCAGTGTTCAGACATAAAAGGTTTTTAAATGTAACCTTTCATAAAATGATATACTGTCAATTTCCTTTTCAAGAGTGCATTTTAGTGATTCTTTTCTGGCATTTCAGGCAACACAAAATAATGCAAATTTGGGGCATATATATTTGGTGGCTGTCAGTCAAACAGCCAAGCAACAAAATCTCAAATCTAGTAGTGAAGTAATGAACTTAGCTTTCTTAGAGATACACTAACTTAGAACAGAGTTTCCTAGATGCAAAACTTAATGTAGATCAACCATGTGGTTTATTTATTTATTATTTGCTCATCGTATCAATCAATCGTAAGTTTGAGTAAAAAGACTACAGAATGTGCAGTAGAAAATAGAAGTTCCTAAGAACACTGGAATACCTCTTTATCAATGAATTCAAATTGAACCAAGTCTGGTAGGAGGAAAAAATGGTATTCCTAGAATTTCTTGAAGCAGTATGTACGTTGAAATGACTTTGAACAATTTATATACTTGGGAACGCACTAGGATAATGAAATTCCAGAGAACTTGAACATCAAACAGGAGAAAAAGCTGCTTACAGGCAAAAATATCCTAAACATTAATCTATACCACTGCAATTCTAAAGAGACACAAGCAAAGAAAAAAACCAAAACCTAAATCCCATCTTACATATAAAATGAAGTGTAAAGCAGAAGATACATACCATAATAGAGCTTATGGTTACTGTTTACAGTATTTCCCACTTAGGAAGTTCTGAGCATATAGTAAGATTGGCTTATAAAGAAGGAAACATGTTTGTAATTTTCAGGTTGCACAGGGAAAGAAAAAGTTGACATCTTTTTATCCTGTTGAACTTTTCCTGCCACCAGTAAGACTACCTCCAAACTGTGTCTTTCTGACAACATGTCACATAACTCAAAACCTGGATTCTCAATCTTAATTTTTCCACCCCCTGACTATTTCCCATACTTGTCTTTCAAGGTTTCTCTGATTGCATTGTCACTTCCCTTTCTGGTATTTTACACACCTGACTAGGACAGAACAAAGAAATCAAAGTGATCAGACAGGCAGCCCAACAGAATAATAGCTTCAAAATTAATTCCATTCATATTTCTACTTCAACAGTTGTCCTCAGCCCACATGGGCTTATGAGAATCATTAGTCAAATAGGAAATCAGCAGAGAAAGGCTCAACATACATGATGGTTTTATATTCCATCCAACATAGCATTTTCAGCTGTACTCACCTTGGAAAGAAAGGGAAAGGGAACGAGAAAAATTTCAACTGAAGAAAATATAGTTCTCGATCAATTCATTGTAATATACTGCACGTACTTGCATATTGAGAATGCAACTGTTATGTCTCTCTTTTTACCAACAAGGTAAGACCTTAGAAGATCTTTTCTGGTCTCCTTCCTTGGGCTTAGAAGTTGGAAACCACAAATAAGTAAAAAGATACTGAAATGACAAAGTTTACAGAAAACTCCATCAACCAATGGTGCAACAGCAAATACATGGTTACGTTTCTGTGCTGTATCTTTTGTATGCAGTGCAGAGTATTTTCTTCTTCTATTACTATTTTAATTTGGAAAAAACCAACAGGGTTTATCCTGTATGCCACCAAAAATAAAAAAAGATTTATCGTATGTTTATTTTTTGAAGGAATAATTTAGCTCATACTTAAAAGCAAACAACTACTAAAATTATATATTCCTAAATACTCAATACCAAATAAGAGAAGTCTCATTAAATGATGTAGCACTAGAACTACTTCTAGATGTTCATTATAGTTTGTTAGCATAAAACAAGTTCCTTAAGTTTCAACAAGTTCATAATTTTTTCATGATTAATATCAAAATAAACCATAAGATCCTCCAGTGATCAATATTAAACATTCTAGTTTTCCCCACTTGAGGCAAAAAAAAAAACCCCACACAAACAAAAACAACAACAACAAAAAAAGGCATGACAAAAAGCCCAAGAATTTTCAAGTTTCATTGTTCCTAGCCTTTTCTCATTTATAAACAGTATTTCCTCATTTGCAATAAATAATATGAATTTCATGTTATTTTGTCATTCTTGCTAGCACAGATAAAACAGAACAACAATTGATGGCTGAAACTATTGTTTAAAAATGCTTGTCTAAGCATTTAATCAAGTATTACATTTTTTTTCTGAGGTAAGACTTGAAGAAAAGTTGACATTTTGATCTCTTAAACTAAAATAAATCACTCCTGTTTCATTTCCTTCCACTGTATGCACTCATAAGTCTTCTTAAACAAGGCTATTCCCCAGTGCTAGTACATCCTAAGACATGTGCCCTCCTGGAGTTTGGTTTTAACTGCAAGTAGAAGGTTTAACTTGAAACAAATGCTCAACACTAAGAGTAACAGAGCCATCCTACCTTTAGAAGCTGCATCTCCTGCTCCTTTCTTATTCATCCCATAACTTAATGCTCCATAACATTCAAACTACAGTAAGTGCTTTTGCACTGCCTTTTGTTGGCTAACAAAAGTTTTCTCACTGGGGTGAGGAGGGAGAAGAGAGGAAAACAAGGAAGGGATTAGAACCAGGTTCTCTGAGAAGTCTGGGGAAGAAAAATGTTACTGATGTGCAAACCTCAGTAAGGTAAACCTTTCTCCAGACACTGCTTGGGAAAACTATTTTATCTGGATAAATTGCCATTATTTTCCCCAAATACTTCTTTTATTCATGAAGTGCATTTTCCAATGAAAGTGTTTTCACACATCATTTTTGAAGATAGCAGAGATTAAAAACTTCATGTAAATATTGCCAGAATGAGCCCATGTGTAACACTGTCTTAAGGATTATACATGACCTAGAATTTGAAAAAATATTTAATGGTTCTTTTTTCCATTTCTTAAGTTATTGAAAAATGCCTCCACATTTAAAAACACATTCAGGCAATTAGGGATATATACAAAAGTTGCTAGAAATATCCACCCTTTGGGTTTATTTTTTAGAAGCCCTTCATTATGAACAAATTCCTATTTTAATGTGCATTCTCATGTGGAAATGAAGGCACCAGCTCATTTCAAACTGTCTGAAAAACAAAAACAGGCTTTCCAAAAAATGACATCTCTAAGCATTAAGTGAATTATTTTTCCAGAACAAACTAGGAGAAAATCCCAAGTGTTAACAGATGACAAGAGTGTTAATGCCATTAACATTCTTTCAGCACTCCATGTCAGTGTGTAAATGATGTCCTGCTGCTCAGTCACTCTGAGAGAGAAAAAAAGGTTCACAGCCAATTCCAGATGCTGAGATTCTGCTTCAGAGTATTTTTGTTTCTTCCCTAGTGGCCTGCTCTAAGATATTCTGCAGTACATGGTTTGTACAAGAGAATTAGCAGTTGCTGTTTGGTGCATATTAAATAGCTAACAGTCTTACTGCATGGAAGTTCCACACACATTTGAAGCACACTTCTCCCCAGACCATTTCATTACAATGGAAATACATCAAGTAAGGAACTAATATTTAGTTCTGAAGCAATAGTCATTATTTCATAGAACTGAGCTTAAATACATATCAAGACAGAATATGGTCCTTTCACAAATGCAGCTTTTATACTTCATAAGAAGGATTCTGATTTAATGAATAGTGTTCCTTTCTGAAAATTAAAATTAGTTCACAAATCACTGTTGCTCTATTTAATGATAAGATAAACGCACACTGCTTTGAATTTTTTTAGCTTCATTAATTTTTCTTTTCATTCATAGTTCCCTTCATTTTGCAGTTCTTTAACAATTAGCTTTTTATGCAATCACTCAGAAAAACCCAGTGGTACCATTTGCTACCCTGGTAGGCAAAAGACTGACAATATCTCTCACCAGGTAAGTGATCCAGCTGAACAACAGAAAAGCTACACAAAATCTTCATTTAAGGACATACCAATACCTCTAGGATACACTATATAAATAAAGTAGTGCAAGATGGTTTTCAAACTATATAATAAACTAAAATCCACACAGGAAAGTCATTCTCTGCAACTAGCAGGATAACCAGAGGAATGAACCTGGGTGCACACACATGTTGAGAGAGGGAAGAGGTGGTATTTATTATTTACCTATCTATAGCTCCAAGGCAAGATATTCATAATTAACTCTACACAATTTTCCCATATATTGATTCTCAAAAAGCTTTTCATTCTGTTGTTTTTAATCTTTCTTAATAACAAAGTTAAACCCCATTAATATATCTTCCTCAATGCCCAACTAGACACTCATGTTTTTACATCACTAAAAAGAAACCAGCATACACAACTACAGCAAGGAAGTATAAAATTCAGAGTTCTCCATTTAAAAATAAAACTGAGTGTGCTTGTTATCAAATTATTTCATTTAGTTGCCTATAGTCTTAGTTTAAATACAAACTGTTTATATAACATTAACTCAATTTCCTCAGTGTTGCTTTAAAATAGTGATGCACTGGGTTAGCAAGCTGCAGTCAAAACTGCATGAATTTAAAACTATTAGCTATACTTCAAAGCTTTTTAATCAATGGGGCATATTTACCTGAGCATTTACTTCTGCAGTATAAAGCTATTTTTTTTTTAACAGGTTCTGGAATAGTAACACATTCTTCCTGGTTTTGAATTTAATTTCTGAAGTACTTGAAAGTTATTTTTAAGCATTCAAGAATTACATCAAGTAGTATGCACCAAGATGAATGCATTAAATGAAAACCAACCTGATTATGTGAAATCACAAATTATCCTGCTTTGAAATAGGTCAAGAAAAAAAATCCTAGATGAACACAAGTAGAATTTCTATTTCGCTTTTTTTTTTCCACTCACAGTAGCAATAATTTGATTTTTAAAAAATCCATGATAGTGTTTGCTTCTGTATTATGTATATGCATTCATTTAATGATTAGGAATTAATAATATGAATGGTGTTTTTATTATAACTTATCACCTACCTTCATATGATACCAAGCAACACTCCTTTCATATTCTCTGAAGAAGTCTCAGCCACAATTACCGGTAACCAGCTTTATTAGCAGGAACAGGAAAGAGAAACTACACCTTTAATTATGGTCTAATTCCTGCAACCTAAAACTCTACTGAGACATGATTTATGTTTAGATGCATCTCAAGTGTTCTGAAACACTCAAGCAGTTAGAGAGATGTTCAGCCTGAAATTCTTGAACTTTCTCATCTCAATAATTGCCACCAACAATTCTTGAACAGGCTGAGAGAAACAGTAATACATACTGAAGTAACAGATGATTTCCCCCCCAAATATTTATTCTTCAATCTATTTTTTTAAAAAACATAGAAAACTTACAATATTCAATTATAAGCAAAACCAAATTTCATCACTTGATATAAATGGAGATGACTTTCTGAAAAAGAAAACCACCATTTATCAGGTCATCTATTAATTATGAAAACATAAATCCTAAGCAGAATCTGTTCCTTTCTTACAGTCTTATCTGTTTTGTCAAGCCACCAAATTCACTCATATGATAAAAAGCTGTCAGACTTCTACAGTTCAGGGTGCCTATTTTAATTACCAGGAATTGGTAATCTAGCTGGGACATCAATGTACGTGCACTGAAGCAAGGCTACCCAGGAGACTTCAACAATTGCTTTGCAAAAATTTCATAGGATCCTCATATTTTTAACAATACATAAAAAAAACAAAACAAAACAAAACAAAAAAAAACCAACCAAAAAAAACCCAAACATAAATCACACTAGTAATTCTTTTAAGAAACGAAAACCTCTCTTGCATCTTGATCCTTCCTCTTTAAGAAATTGAGATAAGCTGCAGAGCAGAAAAATGGAAATACTACATACTTGGCTCTTTTATCTTACCAAAGGACTTCAGTGCTGCCAGTCACTGCACTGTACTGTTTACTGTACTGTAAGTACAGTAAATACATAGGTAGCAAAACAACAAATGGCAAAGCATTTACTCAACACAACTGAAAAATAACATATATAACCTGTAAAAGAGAGCTGTCAAGCTTAACAAGATAACACAGCTGCAAAAAGTGCATTTAAATATGTGGGTTTCATTTGGGAACAAAAGTGGGGCTTACTTGGCAGTGTTCAGCCCATGCACAAGATGACAAGGCTAAAAACAATTACAAGGCAATATTATAAGATTCTCTGATGATAATGTATCTCACGGAAATAATGGGGTTTTTTTGAAACAGCAAAACTGATAAATGTGATTACCAGCAAGTATCTTAACCTTTCAAACAAGACAAGGTGAGAGTATGTAAGGAACAAGAAAATTTCCCACTTAGGAGTTGTCTCCCTTAAGCTACTTTGCTGCAGTCTTGTCAGAAACAAACTAAATCCATACAGAGAACATATTAAAATCTTCTTGTGAATTTGTCACTGAATCCTTTCAGTTGGTTAATCCCACTAAAACTTAGTTTCCAACTACAGAGTAGTTAGAACCTCTTCATTACATACCCTTACTAATTGTGATTAGTAGCAACAAACAGCTCTAGACATCAACCAACACCCCCTTTTTTTTTCTTTTTTTCTTTAAAAAATCCACAAAACCATTAGTTCTGTTTGGTTGCAGTAAGAAAGAATAGCTGGCATGTGAACTATCTGAGCTTCTATAAAAACACAAAATGCTTCAGACTTGACCATGTAGCATACTCCAAATACTTGTATTCATAGAGAAAACTGCTTTGTGCAAAATAAAAACCTGCACTTTCCTTTGAAGGAAAGCAGGTCCTTTGCTGTTTCTCACAGCTTTGTGAGCTTCTTGCATCTGCAGTGTACTTGACTTGTCACTTGATAATTTTATGCAAAAATAAAGCTGGATATATGAAAATTTTGAAGGGAAAATGTGCTAGACAGATATCATGCAGTATTCTCTCACAAATTTTACTTACTAGGGCTTAAAGCACCTACAGTCTCTATTACCTAGAGAAATCAAAGGACTTTTGAGCACAAAAAATGTTAACTTCTTCCTCTAAAACGATCTGTTAAGAAAACCCTAAAAACTGTTAACAATGTTAATACTTTCCCCTTCAAGCTCAAATAGTAAGCAATCTCAACTCTACTGTTGATAGCTTTCTAGAGTGAAATGACTCAGCAATTACCATTAAATACAGTTCTTTAAGGAAAGAAATAAAATAGTACTATCTTCAAGAAAGCTGTCTTGGCTTTCCCCTTGGCAGTCTGTTTCTAAATGCTTTAAATTATACTCAGCTAATATTTTCTTACATTGGGTGTGTTCAGTTATGCTTCCCTCTGCAGTACAATAAAAGCATGGAAGAAGAAACTTTAGACTTTTGTTCAAATGCTCTAAATACTTAACCAGATGATCAGAATGTTCAGATCACCCCTGAAGACAGGCAAAAAGGATATGCTCATCTTTTCTACAAACTTGTCATTTTCATCTTGTGTTTTTGGGAAATTTTCAATGTCGTTTTCTAAGCGCTGGATCTGATGGTTCATTGAATCAAGGTTGCTCTTCAAAATCTGGGCTGAAACTAAGAAGAAAAAAAAGAAAATACAATGACTAAAGAGTTTCCAGAAAGGATATCAGAAAGAAAAAAAAAAACAATATCTATATGAAAAGTCTTAAGGAGAATGGTTCTACTAAGCAGATTCATATTTTTCTGAATTACCGCTCATAAAAATCCTACTCTTCATAAAAAATAAGTGAAAATATCTCATGTAATATACCAAATCATCATATTTAATGTTGAAATGTCACCACTTAATTCTACCATTAGTTCAAATTAGTCAATTTCTATTTAAATTTATTGGTAAAAAAAAAATTCTAATATTTCATTCTTTTAAATCTAATTCAAAGATTTAAAAGTAACTAAGGTTCAAAGATATTTTATTTTATTAATGCATGTAGTTGGTTAAATGAATGATCTTATTAATTCATGTACTCTGCTACAGAAATGACTCAAGAAATAGACATGGAGAAAAGATCAAATATTTTTTTCTTATTGAAATTTAACTGATTTCTAGAAACCAACATCTGTGAAACCTTCTGTTAGAATCAAAGGTAGGTCTGAATAATAAAAGCTACTGATAATTAAGAAGAACCAAGAGACTCAGTCTCTCAAAGGCTAAAGAAACACTGCTTACTTTGTTTACAGAAATAGTGGTTTATGTTAGAATTAGAATGGTGTATGACAAACACTACTTGGTAGATCATTCATTACATCTCCATTGGAAATCATGACATCACTGTTTTGAAGGTGAAGCAATACTGTACCATGAAGAAAACCCAGAACTAAAGGAAAAGTGACAATGTCTCTGCAGAGAAGTCTGGTCAAATTATAGTATTAAACTGAATTGAAGTGGAAAGGCAGAAGCACCTGCTTTCCAGAACAAGGAGCTAATCTCAACACCACGTTTCCCCAAAAGACACTATAACTTCTGCACCATTTTATATCCTTCCTCTAAGCTGAGTACAAAGCATTTTACATTCAGTAACTGGCCAGGTCAGTGCCCTCCATTGACTGCAGACAGCTGCTCTGCAAAGCCAGCACTGCTCACAGGCATCCCAGCTCACCCAAGGGTTCTGCATATAATCAAGATAAGCACACGACATATTTCTTTAAAGGTGTCCCTCTGGTTTTGATAGCAAGCCATTTGGTCAGAAGTTGCTTAGAATCTTTTCAATACAGTTTATTTTCCTGCTGTGACTTTGTGATATTAAACCGTAGCAGGAATTTGATTCAAGATGGCTTCAAAAACAGTATACAGGAAATAAACATAATGGAAATAATAAAAGCTGTTGCCATAATTTCATATTCTAAGTAATGATTCATATCAGTTATAACACCATTGATTTAACTTTTCACAAGCATGTTCAAATACCTAAGGCACCATTAAAGGTGTAATTCTCACAGACATAATCCTGATTTTATTTTCTCTTTTATCTTTTTTTATACAGGGTACCAAAAGAACTACTAATCATGTAATCTTAAAGTTATATTCAAACAGCTTTTTAAGTTTAACTCAAATGAGGGGAAAAAATAATAAAATCTCTCCAGATCACAGCCTCCTTGGAGCTATTAGCTTAACATTCAAGAGTTAACCTCAAAATCAGCCACTAAAGCAGTCAGAATATTAAACATTGTCAAAGCTTTTACATTATAGCTGCATTTGTTTAATCATTTAATATTACTGCCAGAAAAGGAGAACACATTTTTCCTTGAACTGAGCAACTGGAATCACTATACTTTTATAGGCTGTTATGTTGTAGGAGAGGGAGACAAACAGCACTGAAGTTAAATGCAAGAACTGAAAAATAAACTAAGAGGATGCAAATGGTAATTCTGTTCATAAAGAGAATAGCAGCTGGTAAGTAAACAGGCAACAAAACAGAGAAAGTTTAACTGTTTTCAGCAGTTTGAAAATATTTCAATGCATGACCACTTAGCAAAAGTAGTAGTTGCTTTTTGTCTGAAATTTGTAAGTACAAGAAATTCAGCATGCAGTGACAAATAAGAAGGCTTAGCCTCGGTGATTAAAATGGAAGAAAAGAGCTTTCAATAACTTCACTTGATAAAACTACCTCCAGAAAACAGTTTAGATTAGGTGCATATTGGCTCTGTAAGTATGAAGGAACTCTGAGCAAGAAGGCTGCATTCAAAAGCTGTGCTTCTCAAAACTAACTTCTATATTCACGTTGAATTATCAGAAAACATTGTAGAATATGCATTTTCATTTGCCTTTTTTTTTTTTGCCTAGCCCAAGCAAATGTACAAGTTTCTGTACAATTTATTAAGCTGCTGTTCTGCAAGACAAGTTCAAAAATACTATGTAATAGGAAACATATATATATAAACTACAGTAAAATATCTGTATTTCCTCCCATAAACCATTTGATTAGAGATTTACTACTGCAGTAATGTGAAGAGGAGGCAACGTAAATTCCTTATACTCTTTCAGGGAAAATGATGTAAATTTCTTAAAAGTCTTGAAAGGTTTTAACTTATGAAAGCATAAACTCTGCTTGCAGCAAAATGCCATTTCTTTGAAATTATGCCACTAATGCACATACTAAACAGACTGGCTCTGTCACTAGACTCTGGGCATCATAAGACAAAGGTCTGCTCTCCTTCACCTTGTCCATCATTCCACATGAAAATCAGGCAGCTGAGTAGAGCTAGTGTAAAAATCTACCCAAAAGGTAGGCACATATTTGGTCCTCAATGGCACACAAGAACTCTGCAAGAATTATTAGTGCAAAATATATTCTGTAGCAGCACTTACAGTATCATTCCATTTAATACTGCAGAAGAAAAGAGCAACCAACCAAGTCCTGTATCTGATTCAAGATAGGCATATTGAAGCAAATATTAAAAAAAGAAGAAAAAGGAAAAAAAAAAAACCAAACCACCCACAACAAACAGAAAAAAATACCCACAAACTCTAAAATAAGGAGTCCCCAAAAGAGGAAGCAGTCTGCAAGAAGCCTGGGCATTTCCCTCTATTAGCCATAAAGATAAAATATCTGCCATATTTCAAAAGCAAAACAGATCAAGAGCAATAAACAGCCCCCCTCCCTGCACAGCTTTACAGGAGAATTAAGATCCCCATCCATAATGGAAAGGTCAGCATTTAGGAAAAGGGAAAGTTTGAGAAGACAAGAGAAAGTCAGATTTGCAGTGAATAATAGAGGCAGATGGTATA
This sequence comes from Corythornis vintsioides, assembly GCA_025447755.1. Taxonomy (NCBI): domain Eukaryota; kingdom Metazoa; phylum Chordata; class Aves; order Coraciiformes; family Alcedinidae; genus Corythornis; species Corythornis vintsioides. Next base: position 89,957 of record JAOEGS010023511.1, on the reverse strand, counting down.
AATTAGTTAGGAAAAGAATTATTTAGATTCATATACAGCAGGCCCATAAACAGGTAAAAAAGAATAGGCAGGGATGTTTATTATGTCTTTGAGACCATGTGCAGACACGGAGAGAAACAGACTGGAGGAACTGGAACCCTCTCCCTAAATAGTGCAGCTTTCTGCCAGCACCAGGTTTTGTGGATCACTGGGCACTTGGACATTCTTATGCCTTAAGTCAAAACATGCAGAAATCCCAGAACCTACATATGGACCCATCTTCAAGGCCAAAGAGAGGAAAAAAGGCAACAAGATGTCTCAGTCTGCACCAAACTGTACCAGCCTGGCCTCTGCTCCAGCAGTAAGAAAAGGCTGCCCTGCAGAGAGCTGCTGCAAATCCAGGGTGGAAAGAAATACAGCATCTTTAACATGCATACCTCAAACCACTGCAATAAAAGGATTTATGAGCCAGGAAGAATCCAATACCAGAAGTAAACATCTATGTTTCAACTAACTAAAGCATTATCACACAGAATTAATATTAATATATAGGACTAATATAAACAAGGTGAATATGAAGGTATGTGTATTAATATATCGTCAGATTATTTTTCAAGTCAGTGGAAGACTAATGTAAGAATCTAGATTCATCAATATTCTCTCTGCACAAATACTAAGTGAAGGCGAGTTAATCATGTATCATTTAATCTATGACTGAATAAAAGATTATTTTGTATATTATCATGTCAGTTTGACATGAAAGGTGAGCATTTTTTCTTCAGTTTATTACTCTCCCTGTATTTTCTCCTCTGCGAGAGAGCAAACGAAGCACAAAAAAAACCAAAACAACAAACCCATGAAAAAACAAAACACAACGACAAAACAAACAAAATCTCAACCAAATAAACAAAAAACCATCCACCTATTTTGGAGAAAGCAGTTCACAGGCTGCACGCTACAGAAGGCTTAGGGAATGTCTGGGAGCCACTTCAGCCCTCCAGGCAGTTAATCTCCTGCTCATGGCAAACGGCCGCCCGGCCCCACAGTCCAGATAAGCATTTTATATTTGCACTAATACAGTAATAGTAGCAGAGGACAGACTAATCCTTTAAAATAAGAATGCATCAGACTAAGAGTCCTCCTCTATAACAAGAGGGGATATGATACATTTTGATTAGGTGCAGTGTCTGTCCCATTATAAATTCAAAAGGTTTCTGATCACAATCTAAAACAGGGATGGCAATGTCCACGTTTAGTAAAAACTATAAAGTGAGAGCCAATGACATAAATTACTTCAGCAAGCAAAAGCAAGTCTATATGCAGCAAATAAGCTAGTGGATTTGTAAGTCTAGACAGTATTTGTACCATAACTACATTCTGAATACTAATGATTATTTATTTCTTATTGCCTGAGGGCAGATGGAAGTAAGTCTTTCACAAAGGTGTGAAAAACAGTTTGAGGGGAAATGGCTGAGCAAATGCTTAATCTGCAGGATTTAGAATCATTGATTACTCAATTCATACCCCTAAGTAAATCTGTATTTATTAAGAGAATAAATGATGTGTTGGAGTTAGGTGAACAGTGCTGCTGTAGTGTAACTGGGATTCTGAATGGCAGTGTGCATGTGGATCTCACATACACTCCGTGTGTGTATATTTATATACATACTGGGATTAAGAGATCTCAGGCATAAATACATTTACATATGTATTGTTTGTGTGATGTTGATGTACCATGATATGTGTAACTCACAAGCATGTATATACATGTCCATACATTTATATGTGCACACAAACACGTTTATGATCTGACACATACCACAGTGTGCCCGTATCACACAAAACCACCCATACTTGAAGCTTCATTGTTAAACAGCTTCCAGGCTCGAAAGCTGTTCAGCTCCCCTAACATGTTATTTCTCAATTAATTACCGTGTCACTATTCATATTTCAGAATGATTCTGAGGAGCATGGTACAAATATGGCTTCAGTCATAATTCCTCCTGACTACCAGAGGAAAGAGAGATGCCACATGTATTATTTCCTTTGTCAGAAACTGGGATCTTCACTACATGTTAGTATGACTGACCTGGAACAGACTGCAGTAGTAATAACTCTATATCGAAATATTTTTGCCTGGAACCACACTGAATTTAATCATTAGGAGTTCTAAAGAAGAAATAAGATGAATAGTCAAGACAGGTGGGATCAAACACTGAAGATTACATCCAACCAAGCTTACTACTGGTAACAAGCAAACTCCTCTTTCTAGATAAGCATCATGTGTTTTTAATAGAACTAAGGCATAAGTAAAGTAGCAGCATTAAAAAGTACATTTTTAGGCCAATGATATCTACATTTCAAAGCAGAACCCCAACTGTGGCAAAATTAAGTTTATAAGCTCAAATGAAATGTTAGAAATACTTATACCTGTTAGAATACAGGTGGAGGTTTAAACACCTTGGGATCAAAGGGAAACAACTAGATCATCTTAACTAGCTAGGGCACATTGTCCTCTTCCAAAAACAGGGGGAGCTTTCTGACACAGACCCCTCAAGCTTAAATAATCAATACATCATGCATCATGAACATCCATTGTTTTTTCCTGTAAACCCCACATTTTTGCCCCCCTCACATATTTTAAACTTTAGGAAAAACAGCAAGTCTGCCCACATGGCAATGTTTTTGTTTAAGTATTGTAAATGAAAACACGCAATTTGAAAAACCTTTAAAATAGTTGGTTTTTTTAACAGAAACATTTCACACCTAAGATAGGCATTTGTACTTCTAATTTGCATTCTAAGATTTCATTCACCAAAAGACTGCAATTTAGTTGCCTTATCACAACACTGATAGATTCATAGATTCATAGATATTAGGGGTTGGAAGGGACCTAGAAGATCATCTAGTCCAACCCCCCTGCCCGAGCAGGATCACCTAGACCAAGTCACCCAGGAACAGAGACTGGTGATGGAAGGCAATGCCACAGCTATGCTTTATCATTTCAGACTTCTACACTAAACATCTTAGTTAACCCAAGATAAAGCAATTCTGCAGTGATTCTATTGTCAGGTCCATTTGCAAGCAAAGGTGAACCACAATTTTAAGATAAGAGCACCTCGTAACAAGTCAAGCCTCAAGTAGCTCTTGGCTTTAGAGTCTAATGAGAGATTCAGTCTGGCACACTAATTATCTTGTGGCTCAAGATGACATTTAATGAGGCAAGTAAATGGAAAAGCTCTAGACTGCAATATTATTCTCCATCTAGAGAGAGAAAGGAGACTGATCAATCCCCATCCCAAAAAATGTCAACTGGAATCAAGACCTAAAATTATCACAATATAAATGTATCTGACATTTTCATGTCTTAAAAGAGAAAGAGCAGAGATACATGTGATACCATTTGAGAAAAGGATGACACACAGATTTTAAACACACATCTGCAAGCTATGTCACACAAGTAAAATGTTAAAAAACAAATCTTGGGCACAAACTACAAACAGATTTTCAGCTTCTCAGAATAACAATAACAGTCATATAAAGTGAGGGGATTTAATTTAAATATTACACACACTGAAGTGCAAACGCCATTAACAAGTTTGCCTTGACAAGTGAGATAGTGGGGAAAAAAAAGCCTGTTAGGCCTAAAATCTGAAACATCATAAGCAGCATGTTGTCTTCTCTCCTCTGGAGCTGAGGAAATAACAAAGAGTGCTCATAATCCTGAAACACTCAATACATCCACAGAACAAATTTCTGTGGGTAGATTATGTTTAATATCCACATAAGTAGAGAACTGAACTCTTGGTTTAGGGAATGAATCTGCTTGCCTCAGTTCCAGCAATTATGTGCCTATCTACATGTTTTAAGAATAAAAGAGTAATTCTGATGCACGTAACATAACTTATTAAGACATTAAGAATCAATTCTAAATGACAAACAGTGCATTAGGAGCCCAAAATGCATTACCCCTATCACTATCAGCCTGAGCCAGTTGTTGTAACTCCCTTCTGAAGCACAGCACAGTAGAGGCAGTGATCTCCTAAGGGATGTATCAGAACATGAAATCTCTTCCTTGCTAGGGATAGGTCATATCATCCAACTTACTGACTCACAATTGTTTACTTCTTAATGTCAAATTAATTGGCAATAGAGCACTTTTCTGAAGAGAAAAAAAAAAACTCCTGTTGCCAATAAGATTTCTAATAAGGTTGAATTCTGACTTGTTTTATGGTTATTTTTGTGACCTGCATAAATTCTGCGTGTGCCAGCCCCCTACTTTCTCTGAACTCTCTTGTCATTACAAGATTTTCAGCTAACTTTCAGCTTTACCTCACAGAGTAAACTGTAAGCAATAGTAAAATGCAGAATTTAAGATTTATTAGTTTAACGTGAACTGACTTTTCATACTAAAACCAAAAATCTTTTAGAAAACACATGTTCCAATCTCAGAAACGTAACCAGAAGTATTATATCTGATCAGCAAGAGAAGCATTGTGTCCAGTGTCATCCTCCTGACAATATGGATATCTCCTCCAGAGCACTCTTGAAACTCACCTTACTTTGATGTTAATTACAAATGGCTTTCAAGATCCAAAACATTGAACTGATTTCTATAATTACAAAATCATTATCCTTTAAATGAGAAAACGGAAGCAAAACTTCCTGGCAAAGGTGTAAGGCAAATTGCAAGTGAGGCAAAGCAAAGAACTGACTGGACTCCTACATTATGTTAATTACATCCAGATATGGAAGCATTCACTGAACATCTAAATTCTGCTGTGTTTATTTCAGAAGCCAGTATTTTGCACCATCACTGTTGCTCCACAGTCCAACTTGGCTTGGTTTCTATACATATTGGCTCATGTTGGTAGTGATAGTGGTGATGCATTCTGGACTCCTAATGACAGGTACCTGGTGACAAGGTGACTTGCTGCCATAATTTTGGAGTATATAAATGTGCTGCAACCTGTTGTGAAGTAGCTATGGCACACTATGTTCCATGGTGCCTGTTGCTGTTACTAAAAACTCACTCCAGAGAAGGTGTTGAGCAACATCATCCTCCCTTCAGGCTCTTAACTTGTAACAGGAGTTTGGTCTTTCCAATTAACTCAAGTGAAAGTTGTGCTTCCAGAGGTATAACAACCCTCCTTACATCAACTGCAAATTCAAGAACAGATAAGCAGGAAAAGAAAGTGCTGTTTTGTACTCTCGCTCTAATGGCTTGTATTAAGGAATTCTAAATGGATTACATAATTTGAGAAGTCATTTAAAGCAGTTTTCCAATATGAGTTGGTTTAACTACAGCCAGAAATCCTTAAATGCTTTAATTTCTTTAATATGCAACAGCCCATGAGAGTCATTTGGACTACTCTTTAATTTTGCCCTTGATATTTACATTTCAGGGAGATAAGTGGATCCTTAAAATGTATGCCATACAAAATAATTGTCTTTTATGTAGAATCCAAATTGGAGCTTCAAAATATAGCTACAGAATTCAGAACTTGAACAATTTCACATACCTTTTATTACAAATTAGAAGATGGCAACTAATTAAATCCTCAAAATCTTCATGGACTGGGAAAATTTCAAAAGCAGTTTTACAGTAAACCAATCCAGAACACTACTGAGACTCCAACAGGATCTCCTGCAGAAACTGCACCTTGGAACTACAGCAAAAAAACTATCTGTGAAGCTTTTCCTTTCCTGTCTTCCTCCCTGACACTTGCCAATGAAGGAGAACACAACTGTCTGAAAACTTTTAATGAGATGATGCATAAGCTACCATCAATATGGTGACACTATATGCAAATAAGGAGTGTTACTGGACAAGAGAGGCTTTTGGTGTTTGATGCAGCTGGGTATTTCCCACACTCAGAAAAACACCTTGAGAGAGTCTGTGACATTTCAATGGTGCAGTTCACGTGCATGGGAAGAGTGACAGAAGTCACCACACGGTGCAGGACTGACTTTTGATTACGATGCAAAATGCCAACTTCTGATTCTATTCTGGAGAGAGAAGACACAGATGCAGGCATTAAATTTCTCACGCCAGAAGGCATTGTCTATTTTATACCCACTAATGTGCCAGATTGGGCAAAATCTGCTTCAGCAATTTCAACTGCACAAGGAGGAAAACACTGCAGAAGCCTTTGTAAAAACTGGGGTTTTTTTCTACTGCAACTAACGATAAAACTTTTGTGACAGAAAAATGACTACTACTTACGAGTAGGTATTTTAAATTGCTATACTTGAAAGTAACAGTGGCACAGGAATTTTTAAGTATTTCCCTACTGTAAAATTATGGCATTAAGTGCCAGTGAAGTACCTGTACAGCATTTAGGAATTATTATTTTCTTCCAGTATTTCTAATAATATATTAAGTATACACATATTAGCATTCCACAGTGGTTCTGATTGCTAATGTCTTTTCTAGAGAGATGCTTTAACCATCAGAACCATATGCTTGCAAAATGAAGAAATAAATTTTTTTGTGTCCACATGAGTGAAAAATCTGTGCTTCTCTTATTAGCTCTTTTGAGTCTCCTACACAAACATAACTCACCCCCTCCCAAGGCACCTTTCACTTGATTTTACTCAGAGTGCTCTGTGTTGCTTTTAACAATATCTGAAAAGAATCTAGTGATATAACTTTAGATCAGGCACACAATTCTGTACACTGAAAAAAAAAACCACCTCATTTCTGAAAGAGGCTTGATCTACACTGCATTCATGGTTCAGCTCAGCCCTTCTCCTGGAGTTTAGCTATTCCTGGGAATCCTTCATAACTGCTCAGCTAACCTCAAGATCCTCCAGCTATACATACAGGGTATTACTTTGGCCACCCACAATGGCCAACTACAGATACCAGCTTTCTACATCCAGCTGTTTCTGAAGTCAACACCAGTGGGACAAGACAAGCTCACAAAACCTCATTTCACTGCACAGCCAAGTGACTCCCACCCTTGACAGACAACACAAGTAGGTAACAGAAATATGTCAAGAAGTGTTAAAGTTTGGAGGAGCTGGACACAACGTACAGCTGATAAAGATATGGTTGTTTTATTTTAAATACCAGCAAAACACCTGAACCATGAATTGTGATTTATAACTGTTGCTCTTTCAAAATCTTCAAATTTCAAAATTTGCAGCATGACATTGTCTAGAAATCCCAAACTTTTCATCTGTCTTCAGTAAGGTATCTCTTGTTTCTGTTTTGAAATTTGGACTGAACCCACAGAGAAGGCTGGGAATTTGGGAGGTATTAATAAAAGCACAGATTATTAAACGATACAGGCAAATGGCATGAAAAGCAGCAAATGGAATAAGAAGTAAAGAAGGTAAAAATAAGCCACAAATGGCTCTGGATAGTTTCAACAGCAGAGGAAGGTAAGTGAATATTACTTCAATCAAAGAATGCAGTTTATCACAATCCTCTGATTTTTTTTTATTGGTTTTCCTTTCATACAGTCTGCTTCAAGTAAGAAGGAATGCTTTTCCAATAATCTCTTGATAGTTAATCAGTTTGACCTTTGCTTAGACTTTCCAGAATAAAACTGTTTCCTAATTTATTTTTTACTTTTCATAAACCTCTACGTTGATCTTCCATCTTTAAAAAGATCAAATATTTTATTATACCTAATATCAGATTATTGAAGATTGCAGTACATGCATGGGCAGTTCATCTAATCCCATTGACCTTTTCATATTAAAATCCATTTTTATGCTTCATCTGCTATTCGTTAAAAAAAATGAAATTATCCGTTGTTCAGATGCTAGTTCTTTACTCTTAAACAAAAATAAAAGCATAATGCAACTATCTGAGTCAGATAGCACTGGGAAATTTCACCCAACATTGAAAAGAAGTTGATTGTGGTAAGTCTTGTATTTGGAATTTTATGAGTAGATCTACAAGGCTGTCTTCTGCCTAAGAAGTCAGAAGCATATATCTCACATAATTAGGCTGTCACCTGCAGATCATATTTTCTTACTGAAAATGCATACAGAAGTAGTATTTGATGGTCCATTTCCTTCTGTTTTATTTACAACTAACTGATGCCAATGTTCTAATATCTGTTGCCAATTTATTGCAAAAAAAAAAAAAAAAAGCCTCTGACAGGAAAAATAAACCTGTCTATCCCTGAAACGACTGGTTTGAGCCACCAGTCAATAAATAGGAAGTGAAAAATCTTCTCTTCAAGCAAAGCAAAGCAAAGCAGGTTAACTTCCTACACAGAAAAAAAAATGACCACATGTGACAGAGCAGATGAACATTACAATTAAACAAAACTGAAGTACCACCATGGGGAACAGTTGAAGCAAGTCACACAAATCGTGTTCATTCTGACAAAAATCTGCTCTGTTACAGAAAGTAAAAAAAGGGTTGAAAGGGAAGTTTTGGTCATTAAGAACATCAGAGGCAATTTCTGCCTCTGATAAGAAGTTGGTACTGTTTATAGGAAATAAAATGAGCTTTTAACTTACAGAATGAAACATCTAATTGCAATAAAATCTTTTTCATATATATTTTAAGCAACAGGGCTATTAGTGACTTTGGTCCCATTAATACACTTTTTCTCTTTTGCATGCTGTAGCTTATCTTTACTAACTCTTTTGGTTTAATTCCTCAAGTCATCTTACAGAACATCAGAACCTTTGAATCAAACTATGAAAATCTGAAAGTTGCAAGTTGAAGTGTTATCCACAGGAGAAAATTAATAAAAGATCATCAGATATGCCTGTACAAGGCATAAGGCTTTGTAAAGAATTTAACAAGAGATGTGGGAAGAAAAAGACAAAATTTTAAGAAATCACCTCCAGAAAAGAATTATCAAGTGGTAGAAAACACGTCTGGAATCTGAATGATGAAACTGTTATTCGCATAAATAAAATTATTCACTGTGTTACTCTGTCACAGCCCCTTGTGACAGTGGCCAGATTAGTGACACTTACTTAAGAAGGTTTTGAGAAGGGGGAAGGAGGGAAAAAAGAAAAAAGGAAAAAAGTAAAATTACTTGGAGGAAGTTTCTGACTCTATATCAGAGGCCAGAAGTAAACAACACTGACATCAAACAGCAACATTAATAGCAGTTCTAAAAATTCTTCCTGTAATATCCATAGAAGTGCTCAGATATAAGTAGCCAGCTGTATGTCTAAGCAAGCACCTTTTTATATATGTGCATATATATATAAATATTTATACATGCATTTAACATGGTGAAGTACATTATCTCTTCAGTCTTTATACTGCCTTAAACCACAACACCATCCTCAACCCCCTATAGACAGAGCCCTTCCATTTTGTCAATAGGCATTCATGCCAATTGAGTAGTCATCAGCAAAGAGGAAAGCAAAGCAAGGAGACATTTAATAAATACAAATACAATTTTGTTGATATGCAGGAAAACAAAAACAGAACAAAAAAAATAACATGGAATTGTTGTTATAAAGTCTGAGAAGCAGGAAAAAAACCCTGTATTATTAAGATGATCACTTAAATCTGTAAAAAAGGTGGAGATGAATCAAAAGCAAAGTTAGGCTGATTGATGAACTATTCCCTAAGTCCTCAGGGAAATTTCTGCTCTCACTAGACTGAAGTGTAAGAGAAGACAATATCCTGAAAGAAAACAATGGCCTAATTAAAAAAGGTACCCAAGAGCTAACCACTGAGCTAAAGAGAAACACTGACAAAAGAAGAGACAAAAATATGCAAGAGAAAACCTGAACAGAGCTAGAAGAAATGCATATCCAACTTCTTTTCCCCTCTCTTTCCCTTCCTATTCTTGTGCTCTCCCAAGTGTTTCTCTTCAGATGAATCAGTAATGCCCAGTCAAAATAAAAGAGTTTGTGTTATCTTCTTCAACTGCTATCACACAGACTTTGCTTTCAATAGCTAAGCAACAAGTGTCCCAAGCAGCACAGCCAGTTTATCCCATCCACCAGGTTATACTGATGACTAACCATGAATTAAATCAGTATTAATCGTTGACTGTAGAGTATAATTAAACTATACATTTCACATACAGCCTGGGATCTTTAGAAAGCATGTTTGTTATTCTCTATGCAGGTATTAAATCCAGTGCTGAGATGGGAACCCTGCAGTGTCTGTAGCACACGCACACACCGGTGCTCACACTCCAGCAACAAGACTTCAGAGGCTAATGGTAAATCCAATGCTCTCATTACACTGCTGACATCACTTCTAATATGTGACTCTATAGCACTAAAATATTCTGAGTTGCATCTCCACAACCTACTTGAGAAGTTACTTCATTAATGGTTTCCCCCTACCCACTTTTTCTCAGGTCAGCGAATACCAGAAAAGCAAAATCCACGTGGATTATCACTGCTTACAAGTTACATAACCCTACAATCTAAAATGAAATGTTGGAAGTATTTAATATGAAAGCAAACAGCTATTACCTTTAGGTGTTTTATCTGTATGCTTACCTTTACTTGCATTCTCAACATGCTGCAACTCATCTGGAAATTTTAAGATGTCACGGTAATTCTCCTCACAGATTTCTGCTAGAAAATGCAATAGGGTTGTTTTCTGATCTGTTGATTTAGTATCTCGAATCTAAAAAGTGAACACAGGAGAAAAAGAGAAAAAAAGCAATATGTTTTGTACAACATTTAAATGAAGTGAATATTGCAGGTGTAAACTCATAAGCAAAAAGTTGCACTGGTTGTTACATACTACACAAGTAATTTCTTAAAATGAGAAATTAATCTATCCCTAGGCTGTGTTTCTTTAAAGAATAATTAATTATGCTGATAACAAAACCTGGAAACAGTCCAGAAAGTTCTGAGATTTTATCAACACTAGTTTGGAATGCTTGCTGTGATAAAAAAAATAGCTGTGAACAGAGATTAAACAGAAGAGAATTTCATTCATTCCTCAAATGCCCCCCACTGCCAGATTTCTAAAGGAATCCTTCTGAAATGCTGCATAGCTGGACAGTGAGCTACAAGTCAGAATTTGCTCTTCTACCAGTCAAATTAAAGAACCTCCTTGTCATAAATCCACAATTTTTTATTGAAGCAAAATCTAAACCATGCTGCTTTGACTTTCAGGCAAATTCTATACAGACACATGAAATAAATGCACCCTGCCTCACTGGAAGACAAAATGACAATAGAGAAAAAATCCCAACTGTCAGTAAAATAAATTTATTATGTCTAGTTATATTTATGAAATGCTGCATGAAAATTGTTCACAGTGTAAAGAAATAAGTAATTGCATATTTTCACTATCATCTCAACTGCAGAGGCAATTTTTAGTGAAGTCAACTAGTGTTTTTGAAAGTGGTAATACCCCCTGTTCTCCGTTAACATAAGTGCTTTAACTGATAGAATATTTATTTAATAATTCTGAAATAATTATTATTATAATTAAGAGGGCTAGTGGCAAATGACCAAGTAAACACAGGATACTTGTGGTTAAATCCCATGGCAGAGTACATGTGTATATGTGAAGGAACATCAGGAACTTGGAGAATGAGAAAATTAAGTCCAAATTTAGTTCTTCCTTTTTTACTCAGATTTAAAGAATTAATGTAATAGTTGAAGATTTAGTGGAAATAGAGATTACCCTTATTTACAAAGGCAACAGAGAGAGTAGGTGTGTGCAAGAGTTGGAGATGAGCATACTGCACTTTTTATAGAGAATTAGTATTACAAGTATATCTTTAAAGGGTTTTTTTAACCACATTTTACTAACTCATCTAGTGCAGTTCTTACACAGAAGTAAGCTACAACATCCACAACAAATGAAATCAAGGATTTATTTAAGAAGAATATATAAATGTGTGTGTAAAATCTCCTATTTGTTTTCTCATTCTCTAAATCACTGGAAGTTCTAATTCTATAATCCTCATGACAGGCTTGCCATCGATGTTCAATTTAATACAGGCCTTTCAGCTTTAAGGATTACCCTGTTAAGAATAAATGAGTGCAGTTGAAAAACAAGCTTTTAAAAATATAAGGTATTTAGGCAATTAAGAAAGCAATTTAATTCATACCGATTCAGTGATTAAAGACTAAACAATGCTCAGTAATGGTATGCAGTTAAAAGGTTTTAATGTGTTATGTACATAGGAGTTCTTCCAACTTGATTTAGTGGCTAAACATCTGCATGGTAAAAAGAAATTGCATTTCAATTTGTCTGTGAACAAGAACTGTGGGATTTGCAGTCTTTGATCTCTCTGACATCATCAAGTGGATCAAGTGGGTTGTTTGGTTTTTTTTTTTTTGAAATGGACAAAATTCATTTGCCTTCAGATTACAACAGAAACATGTTTTGTCAGCAACAGTAACATCATATTAACAAGAGATAGTATTAGCACCTGCTGAGATGTTGAATACCTGCAGTAAACACTCGTTCAGATCTTCAACAACTGTGTGAAATTCATTTCTTTGGCCCAATCAAGATACACATCTGAGACATTCATCCATATTTTCAACAGCTAAGAGACAACAGCTAACATGTAGCTCTCTTTGATCTTTAGAATGAATATATATCCTCAAAAATCAAGTTCTAAGCCTACTAATATAACAAGAAGAAAGACAGGTGGGGCTTGAGTGTAGTTTAGCAGATATTATATATATAAAAACAGGAATGAAAAATAGGAACTGGAATGCTGACACCAGCATGGCTCTGTCTTCACACACTCTGTATTACCAGAGTGTATATGGATTCAGGGTAAATGTTTTGTCTCCTTTATTATCAAGTAGAATTTAACAGGTTTACTTTACAGAAAAGACAATTTTAAATTAGAGAGTCATCTCTCACAGAAGTTTCTTCTTCTCATACCCAGTGACAGTGTCCCTAGTTTCAATGTATTGCCCCAGTCTCTCTCTCTTCTGCTGAACACTTCACTAAAAGCTCTCTGACACCTTCACAGTAACATACTTTGTGTTGGAAGGTTGCTACAGGTGCCCCCACAAAACCTTGGTTTCTCTGGGCTGCAGAATCCTAGTTCCATCCACTCTTCCTTAGTGCTCCAGCCCCTGACCAGCTTGGTGGTCCTCCACTCAAGCCTATCAACAAAAAGATTTCTAGTACTGAATATTGAACACCATGTTCCATACTCAACCTAGAAAATTCAGAATTAAGACCAAAATTAATCACTACTGAGGGTGTCCCGACTATGGCTCTATTGATCAAGCCCAGGATGCTGCCAGGGCAGGTCACTGACTCATGGGTTTCCACTAGGATACACTTAGTTTATCTGCAGAGTTGCTTCTCTGCTCTAAAGGCCACCTTTATAGCAGTTTAAGCCTGTCCCAACTGCAGGGCTTGGCACACAGCACATCACAACAGCACCATGTAAAGAGAAAAATCAACACCACTATTCCTGTCCTTCAGCATAAAGCTAAACTGTCCTTCTATAAGCAAGAGCTCTGAAAAGGGGCACATTTAAGATGACAGACTTATAAACAAAAATACACTTATGGCCTCTGTTACATTAAAAGGATAATAAACAGAAAATGAAGACTAAAGACCTATTTTCTCATCAAAACACCCTCAGGCAGTTCACATTTAGTCAACGTGTTCACTAAAAAATGTCTCACGGGTTAGCAGCCTAAGATCAAAATATGGGAAAAAAAATTAATTAAAAATCAGTATTTTTCCTTCCTTGCACTTTTACTCATTACTTTCACTGATGATAATTGAAGCTATGATTTACAGTAAATAGTGATTAGATCTAAATTCAAAGAAATATGGTAGCTCTTCAATATTTCTTAACAGACAGCTCTGTAAGAAACACACAGTTCCATGAAATATTCTAGGGATTCTAAACTCCAACTGATATTATGGGTGCATATGGGAGCAAAAAAAGGAAAAATGACACCCATTTCATAGTGTTACTAATGTTCCAGCCTCATGGCTGTGGGTAACTATGTGCAGAAGCCAGTGCAAAACAAAACATTAGCTAAAGAAAGGAATACATCTTTAGAAGTATACTAAATTTCCATAACTAGTGACCTAGTTATGTTAAAACAAACCCAAATAAAATGGGTTAAAACATTTTTTTTTTCTTGCCTAATAAATATATAGAGAGAAAAACAAGTTTGTGAATGTTGAAATTCCCTGCCTTTTGAATGTTTTTGCATTATGCCCTCTTTACTTTCTCCTTTTTAATTTTCAAAGTATTAGCATATTAGAGAAATCATAGTAGTTCCCCAAGACATGGTACACCAACAAAACTCACCATTTTTAATACAATAACTGTTTTACTTCTACATCATTAGAAGCATTCAGACACTGGATCATCAATGCTTTTACAGATCAGTGTCTGTACAGGCAGCAGTTGCAAAACATGAACTCTGCATGTCACTGACTTCAGCTTTTCCAAATTTATTTTTGAAGACACTAATATTGTGGTGTTAAAATTTTCAAATACAGGTTTTGATTTTATAGCCTCTCTTTATTGGAGAGAGAAAATTTGGGAAGAACACATTTGGTAAAAGAGAAAAACAAACAAAAAAAATAACCCAACAAGATAAAGCAAACAAACAAAACAGTAAATCAGCATTGCCCAGAAAGCAGCTTCCAGCTGAATGTTGAAGCATCAATTGGAGTGGTCAATACTATCATTGTTTGGGAGAAGATTACAGACTAATATACACAGGGCATACTACTTAGAGCACACCCATTGCAATGAAGTCACACACAGAGCACAGTGTTCAGGTCTGTAGCTCAGAACTGACATCAATATAAGAAAAATCTCCCTTCACATGTAGAAATATGAAGGCTCTCCTGTCTGCCAAGAGACAGCAACTGCTGCAGTAGGGGGGTTCAGAACAGCAGCTGGATCATTTGTATGTAGTAAATCAAACAGCAACACAAGATTTACCTGAAGTGAATTACTGCAAACTGCCTCAACTTTACCAATTTTTTTGCCATATTTTTATTTTCTCAGAGCCCTTAACACTCCAGGCAATCATGAATGCTCTAGTGCATACATCAGAGTAGCTGCACTGCCTGCTAGTCCTGATACAGCACCTGAATTCTAATGTTCATCTCTCTTTTTTGAAGAAACTTAAGTTCTCTGTCTTCTGCCAAAGGTTGTTTACAAATAATTTCTTTCTTCGAGAACATCATACAGTACACTATAACATCCAGAAAGAGCATTTGTTTTTAGGGATTTGCAATTACTATACAGGCAAAGCTTTTTAGCTTTCAGGTTTCAATTCATGCTTTGTTTTCTTTATGATGTTTGAATACAAGTTGTTACACAATAACAGACTCCAATGTATGAAACGACCATCTCTCTTTTAAGAACATTTCTTTTACAAAAACAAACATTAATTCCAGATCAATACTTGCCTATTTTCTTTCCTTTTTTTTCAGATCATGTAACTTAAGTACTACATCTATTAAACAGTTAATTAATTTTCAGATTGTTTAAGGATGACAAGGAAAAAAATCAATATGAAAATCACGGTTTATTGAGAAGTGAATTCATCATGTGAGGATCCCTCATTATTAAAAACTCTTATGTGTATTCTGCACATGGAAATGTGTACACAGACATTTGTTCTGATTTGCTGACAGCTGGCTCAAAAAAGAAAAGAGTGTTTAAAGGTTTCTTATCATGTGCAGAAAGTCCACTGATGTTAAAGACAGTAGCTATCTGGTCTAAAAAAACACCAAAGAAAGAAACAAACAACAACAACAAAAAAAGTACAGAACACCCCCTCAAAACAAAAGTCTTTAAAAAACACTGATCAAATTATCCACTGGTTTGATTCCCCTTATCCTAATAGGTTTTCTGGTTATTTTTTTTCTGAGACTTAAATCCTTGTCTTTGGGCAAAACATCCATCTACAGTAAAGAACAGCTGAAAACTAACATTGGAGTCACAGTTTGCCAGATTTATTGTAAATTCCTTTCATGGAAGGAAAACAGCTGAAGTCTTTCCAGAACAATATTCAGAGAGTAATACTGTTTCATTTCTATCTTACTTTATCCCATCAGGTATCTTACAGGGGCAGTCAGAAAAAATAAAAAGCAAAAATTTAGACAAAGCCAGAACCAGCATTTTAAAACATTAAGCTAGATGGACTTACTTGACTCTAAAACTCCTACTGAAGGAGGTCTTTCTTTAGGCAAGCACAGTTTAAGACTGGCAAGAAATTATTCTGCTGGTTGTAAATTTGCTTATAAACTGAAAACAGTAGCAGGTTTCAAGGCAGGCAAAACAAAAGGACAAAGTTTCTTCGGCATGTTATATTCAACTTCTAGTCTAACACATTCCCAGGTTATGGAATGGACACTTCCAAATTGTAACATCCTACAGTAAAACCTATTGTGGCTCCATTCAGAAAAATGGGGCAAAACATCTTTCACAAAAATATTAAAATAAATAAGCAAATTTTAATCTTTAAAGCTATTTTATCAAAATGCAAAGTAAAGGCTCCCAAATTTCTCTAGATGAGCTTTAAGATTGAACGAATAGGTAAAACTATTAGCAATATAATTTCATGTCAGATTTTGGTAAGATCTCAGTTCTGGGCTCCCCAGTTCAAGAGAGACATGGAAACACTAGAGAGTCTTAACAGAGACTACAAGGATGATTAAGGGATTGGAAAAAACTCATTGTAAGGATAGGCTGAGAGCCCTGGGGCTGTTTAGCCCGAAGACTGAGAGGGGACCATATATGAATGTTTACAATTATCTGCAGAGGGGGTGTCAAGGAGAAGGGGCCAGGCTCTTGTCAGTGATGTCCTGTGATAGAATGAGGGGCAGTGCTCAGAAACTGAAAACAAGAAGTTTCACCTCAGCACAAAGTAAATTTTCTTTCCTGTGAGGGTGACAGAGTCTGGACCAGGCTGCCCAGAGAGTCTGTACAGTCTCCTTCTCTGAAGACTTCAAAACTAACCTGGATACATTCCTGTGTGACCCTCTCTGAGTCATCCTGCTCTGGCAGGGGTGCTGGACTCGATCTCTAGAGGTCCCTTCCAAGCTTATGCTTCTATGATTCCTCCATTATTCCAGCAGCCATCACTGTCTTTGTGATTATTTGATTTTGAAACATCATCTCATAACAAAATATACCATGTACCTCACAGAAGAGTCAACATTTTATTATGGATAATGTTTAAGTATTTTTTCTGAGTCTCATGGTAAGGGGGTGAAGAATACTTCCCTTAGAAGTATCTATCTCAAAAAGAAAAAAGTTAAATAGATTTTTTTTTTCCTCCTCTCTGAAGGCAAGGCTGAATTAAATAGTCATAGATTTTGTCTCAGTTATTGTAAATGGAATTTTGCTGTAAGCACAGATAGCTATGCTTCAGCAATTATTCAGTTCAGTAGAGAACAATTTGCAGGATTAGTCAATCCACATTAGCTGTGTCAACATCTGTGGGATTTGCATTGACAGCAATTCATAAATCTATCACCTGGAGTGCAAGAATACCTTCTCCAATCTCTGCTATGCTAGAGTACCCTTCATGCACAGTCATCTTTTCCCCTCCCCCTCATTAACAAGTCATTTTCTACTTAAAACATTAATTTCCCTTCAGATTCCACTACCACTGAAAAGAAAAAGCAGCACTAGATCTATGAAAAAAAAAAATCATTCAACTTGGCATCTCTATAAAATAAACTATTAAATAATGAAACTTTTTCTCAGGTGATGGCTTTGATTTTATCCAAAGTTAGCAACATCTGTGTATTGAACTACAGGAAGCAAACTCCTTCTCTACTGAAATAAGTCAGATTCACACTTGCTGTGTATTTGAAGTATTATCATCCCCCAAGGTTGAATCTCCTACAGGTACATAAGATTGCTTCATGGTGCCAAAAAAATGGACTTGCAATCTGGATTCTCTGATTAGACCAACCAAAAAAAGCTGGAAAACTCCTTTGTGAGATTTACGGTAACTTTTTTTTTTTTTTTTAAATTCCTTTTTCAGATCTTTAAAGGTACTTTACAAACTGAGGCATTCAAGTTCAGACCAGTGCCTTCCACACTTCTTACCATATAAAGAAACATGCCCTGCACATAAAATCCTGACTGCTACAGATTCTCAAGTTCTCATTGCACCCTGTATTTTCCTACCACAATCCAAGTTAAACTTCAGTTAACAATGTTCATCTTTAACCCCAAATAATTACTGCTGTGCCACTGTCTGAGGGATGGCTGGTAGAAGATGGGAATAAAGATGAGCAGCTAGAGCCATTTAACATATTCAGAGCTCCGTGGATATTGTATTGACATGATAGTTGAACAAAGAGATCAAAAAAGAGATCCAGAAAGATATCCCAGGATGGACTTAAAGTTAACTAGCCTTAAATCACCACTGTACTTAGAAAAACAGCTATAGCAGGGGAACATCCTAAAAATGCTTATTTTATGTTTGTCTATCTATTATTAAAAGCAGAGGTGCAGTCAGTAAAATCTATTGATTGTTTTCCCCAGCTTAGGTTAAGTTCTCGTGTTCTGTGAGTTTCACAGCTCTGCACTTAAAAGTTTTATAGTTTCATCTTACCTTGCAAAGAAAACTGATGTTAAAACCAAGAGACTGTGCGTTTCTGGAGCCAGAGTTCATGTAGTTTCCAAGGAACAGGACTAACTCTAAAAGCTTACTAAAGCTTTCACTCTTCTTCAGCTCTTCACAAGCCATTGTAACTGCCATAATGTCAGGTTTGATATTATTGACGTGCTCTTCAAACATAAGCTTGAAAAGGATCCCATTGAGACGTGACCTCAACATTTTCACTGAGCTCATCTACAAAATAAGAAACATCAAATCAGTACATAAAAAAAAAAAAAAGAGCTTATTTATTCAAAACAGCTTATATTAAAAACAACTGTGCAGCCAGCAACACTACAGTGTAAGTTTGCACTGTCTTCTATTTCCAAGAATCTGTACCTGCCAACAGGTACTTTTCACCAAACCACCAGCAAAGCAATATATTGAAAATAAGAGCATACTTTGTGTTACCAATCCACTGAGCTTGTCAATTGCAAACCCACTGGCAATAGAAGCACACTGCCAAAACCTGCCTCCCAGCAAAGGACATGTCAGGCAGTTCTAGCAGTGAACAAGATCCAAGGATCAGCCCAAAGCTGCACGTGGCA
Source organism: Corythornis vintsioides (assembly GCA_025447755.1). NCBI lineage: Eukaryota > Metazoa > Chordata > Aves > Coraciiformes > Alcedinidae > Corythornis > Corythornis vintsioides. Next base: position 70,884 of record JAOEGS010023511.1, on the reverse strand, counting down.
AACGTTTCATCAACTCTCCAGTGAAGTTACCCTTGAACTCTGATATTTACCAGTTTGCTAAAATGAAGCTTCTCAGTTTCTTCAGAAGCAGTACATCAGTCTCTCAAGTGTGTGTGCGGATACCAGCACAAGGCAGAGAGCTACACTTCAGTCTGATTAAGCTAAAGAACTATACTTTCCATTTTTAGAGCCTCTTCCTGAGCTGAAGCACAGCTCTCAGCTTGCTCTTGGGAGAGCAATAGGGGAGAGACACAACAAATTCTTAGGGACCCTCTGGAAAACCACAGGAATAACTAAGTGCATTTGAGATACAGGAGGTCGAGCTTCACTACTCAGGTATTTGTATAAAACCAAGTGACACAAGTACTAGAGTTCATTAAATAATTCTGCTAGCATACTGACAGGAGCTGTTGTGATATTTACAGGTGAGATCAGTGCTACATCTAACAAGGTGTTTATTCTTACAGTTGTTAATTTAAATGAAACCCAAAGTGGTTTTGTTCAATTATTATCTACACTTAAACCAAGTTATAAAATAAGGAATATGAAACCTGCCAAAGTTCCCACAAACTCAACAGTATTTTATAAGATACACTATAATACATAATATATATATACACACACATATATATTTGATTCTAAGACTTACAAAGCTCACACCATCAAAAATCCCCAATAAGTGTATTTCCAAAGAGGTGGGGAAAGAGGTTTTGGCTGAAATTCATGACAGTAAGTTTTAGATGAAAAGTAATATACCTAAAGATATTACAGTAAGGATATATTTCGAGCATAGTCCTTCAGTTCTGATCCCATGACACAATACTTGGTAGGCAATATACTGCCTGCTGTTCATTCTCATCTTTTTGTCTTTTTAAACCACCCAAGATACTATAAACTTCAAATTTCAGACACTTTGCAAAACGGTATTATAGGGCTAATTCCTTTCTGATCTGATAAAAAGATGGTAGGTTATAAAAGTCAGCATTTGAAACAGGGAAAATGACAGAGACACTGAGGAATATCTTAAATAGTGATTCATTAGTTTAAATCCCCAAGACCAATTTCATTCGACTAGCTACCAAAATATGACCATGTCATCAATGTTTTGCACAAGTGATCAGTAATACTTCCTCCTACTTAACAGCAGACTATAATTCACCAGAGATGTTTAAATTGAAGAGAAGAATAAATACTGAGAAGTTTTAATCCACTTAACAATTTTCATTTAAATGCAAGAACGGTTACCTTTCAAATCTAACTCCTAATTTCAATTAGCAGAACATAGGAAGATTTTTCCCCCAATGTATTAACTATCAGTGGTGCTTCTGAAGCAGTTTGTTCCCCAGAAACAAAACCTTTATTATGTGAAAAATAAGATCTGGACTATTGAAGCAGAAAGATTTTTTGTGCTCACATCTCTGCTGCCCCAAAGCTTTACCATGGCTTTTTGAGAAACCACGATTTTTCTACTGTATTATCTACCAGACTGACAGCAGAAGTATCAGCTATAACTTTTACAGGAAAGACTTGAGTGGCCTGAATAATGATGAATTCATACTAAAATGAACATAAATATGAGGGCACTCCAGATGGTCTGAAACAATTCATATGATCAGACTGGAATGAGGAAAAGGGAAGGATCAGAAGGGAAGCATTTCAGAATAACCTGCAATCCCTTTTTATACATGTCCATCGTCACAACATTCTCTGTGAGCCTCTCTAAGCCAACATCATGCAAAATCTTGAAGCATTATTCTTCTAATCATTCTGTATTTCAGAAACATCATACTGAAAACATCTGCCTTGAAAACATCTACCTTCATTGAGCTGCAGTAAATGGAAATTAAAAATAATCACATAATGTCCTTTAATTTTTGGTAGAAGACTCTCCAATTACTGTTTATACTCAAAATGGTAAAGAAAAAGTTGTGGAAAGCTTTAGATCCTGAACACAGAGTGCAACAAATCACATAGAAGCCAACACAAGAGTGTGATTTAAACATTTGCAAAGAATAATCCTTTACAACACTTCAAACAACTTGTACTTAATTTCCTTTTTATAACACAGTGAAGTGTCATGGAACACTGATCATTTTTTTGCTTTGCAAGGTAGTTTGACTACCAAACCAGCACTAAGTTTTACTTTCATTTGCTGATCTGTAGAATATTTTTTAAGTATCTTTACAATTTTATAACCCAATCCTGTTTCAAGTGGGTTGTTTCATTAGAATTCAAAGCATTTTTACAGGTACTATTTTACATAGATTACACTATGTATCAATAGAAGATGAGCACAAATGTTATTTTATCTCTTCCTTCCCCACCCTGCCCTGGTTTCTCTTTCATATGCACATTTCTGAATAGACACATTTGTTGGCTGATAAACATGTTGAACTGAGAGGAATCTCCTGCAAATGGGTAAGGTGCACAGACCATATTCATTTACAAAAAGGTCAAACAGTCCTACAGAATCAGGGTCAAAGGCATACAGAAAAATAACACATTCAAACAGATCATGTAACAGTGGGCATTAGCTTCTGCCTCCAACAGTTAAAGCAGCAAGAAAATTGATATTTCTTTTCCAGCTAACTGTGAACACTGGACTGCATGTCATTATTTCCCCTTCTGGGCTTTCATAAAGATCCTTGTCTAAATTCTATACCTAATCAAGTTCTTTATTCAGTCCTTTACTCTTTATTATCATCATTCAGTTCTCAAGCCCTGTATGAAATTAACTAGGAGGAAAGGTTACTGGAGAAAGGGGAAAAGTACAACTAAATAAAGTTCACTTCCTAAGGAAAAAACCTGACATCCCAATAATACACATTTATCAACTTACTGAGACAACTTACTCAGCCTCTTACCTATATTGAAGTTGTTTTGTTTTTCCTAGCAACATTCTAGAAAGATTATTTCTTCACTAGATCCAGAAATTATAATCAGGCAAAATGAGCATTAAATAAATTCAATTACAATGCCTGAATGACTCTACAGTTCCTCTCTCTGTCTACCTCCCAGCAAAACTGTTCAGGACAGCTAATGCTGGTTCTACTGCAAAAAAAAAAAGTCACAAGCAGAAAGTCTCTGCAACTACCCTGTGGAATTTACCTTCTTGCACTAACAAGATTGCTGACAACCCAGTACTTAACAGCTGGAGGAAGTTTTGCATCCACTGGAGACCAGCACAGAAAACCCTCTTAATTTTCAGAACAAACACCAGAAATGGAATTGTTTGGTCAGTTCCAGCCACTCACTGAAGTTAGTTAATAACATTTGTAACACATAATTGTGATTTTCGTTAAGAGCAGTAATATTCTTCTTAAGTTCAAAACTCACTGGTGGTACTGAAGTGGGTAAAGTTTTCTCAGTTTAAATGCCACTAACACTGCAAAAGATTTTTTTTTTTTCTCAGCCTTTCCCCCGAGTTGACAAGGTTGTTATTCACACTTGATAGCTTAGATGAGAACTAAGCTTTTGTAACACTTAAATTGTTCATCTAGCACTGGAATAAAAAGCCAGCAATATTGAAGTCACAACTGTTCCCATGTCATTAAAAAAATTAACTCTTACGGAACAGTTTTACCACAGAACATTCTGCCTAGCTAATTTAATGTTCTAATGCTGTTGCAGTTAATCTGTTTTTCTTGCTCTACTTCAACATCAATGCAAACTTTTCTTTATATGAAGTTGTGTTGCCTTTTTTGATCCCAGGATATAACTTCAAAAACAGTTCCAATAACTAATTCGGATATATAATTGATTTTAACATTTCATCTAAATGAAAAAGCAATTCTAATTTTCATTTGCATATCAGCTGATTATTAAGTTAATTGGTCCCTTCTAATAAGTTAATCATCCACTAAGTACATTTTTTTTCTACACAACTTATTCCAAACTTTATCAAACTTGATGAGCACAGTGATTATCCAATTAACATATCTAAATTTGCATAGAAAGAAGGGTACACATTTCAAATATTACTTAAGATTGTCTTTGTGTCATCTTCTATTCCTAAACATATTCTTAACAGCAAGGTTAAGATTAATATTAATAATGCAAAACTCTGAAATTAATTCAACACCTAGTGGAAAAGGACTCCAGTCGATTAAGGAGCTTAAGTTGAGCTGCATTTCTTCCACTTTAAGGGACTGCTCAATTAAGTCAAAATTGGAAACAAACCCAGCATTTCAGTAGTATTAATGTAGTCAGAGGCCTCTAAAAATAAGCCAGAAACACTACCCATAAGGAAACATAGTATTTTTTATTAAACCAGATGGTAAACTTGAGTAAGCAAGCAGGCTTCAGGAAACTGAATCCCTGCATAAGGCAAACATCACCATTTGGAGATGTTTGATTGAGCAGTTTTTTCCAATTAATGTTCCATTAAATACTTTTTCAATTCCTTCTCAACTTTTTGTAGTACATGATTCCTCAGAAGAACAACTCAAAGAAAATTTCATCATGACTATATTAGTTCTGTCAGAAAATAAGGCAGCTTATTCTGACTTTTTCAAAACAACCAAATGAATAAAAGAAAATTAAAATAATAAAGGACCATTTAGTTTCAATCCAGTAGTAATCATAAATCAGGTAAATGCATGATCCTCAGATATGTAAAAAGACCAGTTAAAAGTTGGTAGTTTCCCAAATTACTTTCACTTCTAGTTGTATCATTTTCTGGGAAAGGAACTGCCAGCAAAAATCAGAATGAAAGATTATAAGAAATAAATAAATGACACTACTACATAAAAAGAATGATAAAAAAAAAAAAGTAACCTAATGGAGAGGAATCTGATTAAAAACAAAAAGCCAAACTAACAAATTATCCAGCAGTGGCAAAATCCCCAAGCCTGTAGCTCTCAGTCCAAATGGTTTTCAGACATCTATCAGTTGGACATGAACAGACATGAACTCACACTCTGGTAACAAGTGTGTTAAGGACTCTAAGTTACTAGCACAAAGTTCATGTGCACTACTTGTTCACTGGTAACTTCTTAAATGCTTCCCTTTTGCTTTACTTAGATGTAGTGGTAAAAGAAATATTTCTTCTAACCTGCAGTTTTCTCATCTAGAGATAAATAATCTCCCAAATATGAACAAAGGTATTCTCCACGTTTTGTAGTATCTCAGTACTTTACATGTTATGAGGGAAATAAGAAAAGTCTTCCACTGCTATTTATATTCATTCTGCAGCCAATTCACATACGAACAAGGAAACTAGAGTATCAGTTACATTCTTTATCAAAATCATACTCAACCAAAATGAAGCTATAATGTGTGGCAACGAAGGAAGCAGATTTATTTTTAAGGTTTTCTTGACTTTACAGAATACCATTTCCACTGTCTTGAATCAACCTTTTGATACCTCTAATAATTACACCTTGTTTTCAGTTTTTCATTTCCAGCAGCATATTAACTTATACCCCAAATGAAAAGGCCATTAGTCAACTACAACCAAATTAGTACAAAAAGCAAAACATGATCCTGCCTGTCCTGTGCCCCATCGAAATTTCAGACTGAGTGATTAATGAAGTTGCAGACATTAATGAATCTCTTCTGCACAGAGGTGAAAGTGGGGAAATAATTTGATCTACAAAAAACCAAGCCAGCACATCATCTCTGCACAAGTGATCAGACAGTTATCCCAAGTGCTAACAGCCACGTTCTCCTCTGCATGCTGAGGAGATGCACAGACCTGGGCAGCAACTGCACAGCCTCACCCTGGCACACTGGGCCTGAGTTGTTTCTCCAGAGCAACCTGCAAGGGCTGTGGTTGAGCTGTGACTGAAGCAATGCTGTTACCACTGCTGCTCTGGCTACTGCTGGACAGTGTTTGCACAGTGGCAAGACCTTCTCCACTTCTCACTTTGCACAAGCCAGTGAATAGACCAGGGCTGGGCAAGAGCTTGGCACGGGACACAAACAGCCACGAGCCAAGCTAACCCAACAGATACCCCTGGCACATGATGTCACGCTCAGTAATACCATGGGGAGGAGAGCAGCTTAGGTAGGTAGGCAGATTGAGGCACTTATCCTCTGAATTCCACTTGTTTTGGCTTTAAGACAGAGGGAAATATGGAAATATTCACCTGGTAAATCAGTCACTCCTTTGCATCCTTGGCTCATGGCCAGTTCAAAAACAGGCAGGAAACAGAACAGACAGGGCAATTGTTCTGGCCTTCCTTCCTTCTCAGGAATCAGGAAAGGCAACAGGGATCAAGGATCAAAAGCCCATCTTGTTTTAGGGCTGGAAGTACAATTGTCATTGCATCACAATTACTTCAGTCACTCTGGAAGGGTGTGCTACATGACAAAGGATTTCCATCATGCTTTTAAAACAGATCTTTGTATGCATACACATGCTTATGCATATAAAATATCTCCACAGATATATGCATATATTCTGTATTGCCCATGTCTATACGTGTAATACATATCCATGTGTCCATATATATGGATGAGTTTTAATATATATCTAAAAGATATCATCATGTTGTAATATGGTTACATTTTTTATCTATTGCATGTCATACCATCAAGAAATGCAACAAATACTATTTATAGAGATTTTCAGATTGTTCCTAATAAATAGAAGCTGTTTTACTGCTGTAGACCTTACAATAAGAGTAACCAGTAACACTTGTACCAAAAATCCTCATCTTTGTTTTGAAATACAACATTTTTTGAAACTTTCTAACACTTAATTAAAAAAAAAATAAAATAAAATCAATAACCTAAAGTTTTTCAAAGGAAGTCACTGATATTGTGACAAAATATTTGGTCTGGCACAGAAGTACTTGTTCTGAACTGCACACCACAGTTTCTTCCAGAAAAACACCCAAGAGTTTACAAAAATTACTAGATTATTACATATCAATAACTAAATTATAATCTTTTACTACTACAGGTCTTGCAAAAATACTAACCAAAATAATTTCAAAGGTGGTTTTGTGTTTTGTTTTCTTTTTAACTTAATGGCAAAATAGAACTCTTGAGTTAACTATTGCTCCAATACATACCACAACTCCAAATTGTTCTGGCTCAGCAAGATCATTATATTCATCCTTCAATTCAGCTAAGGCATTGAGTTCTTTCTGCTCAGGAAGATTCTTCACTAGGTTCTAAAACAAACAAGGCATTATATTAAATTTGTTACATTAAACTAGCTGAGATCTTAAAATAACACACTTAGAATATCACAACAAGGAAATGCGTGAGGAAATTATGGAAAGCTTATTTTATTTACACAGCTTTAACACTACATAAACATCAAATCAAATCAGCAATTATTTAATACAGACATCAGCATCTCTGTTACAGTCTCCAATTTGAAGAAGTTTTCTTAGTATTAAAAAGTTAAGACAAAACTCCTTGATGCCATCAGGCTATGAACATTTATACCCTAGCTACAGTCTCTCTTCTCCCCTCTTGATTGCATCTTGCTGCAGCAGCTTGGAAGATTAGAACATGAGATTCACTCAACACCACAGTGCAATGATCCCTGTCCCAAAGAACTACCCAAAAATTCTGAAAACTAACAAAACAAAACAAAAAAAGTCTTCATACACGCACACAAAAAAAAGCCACACATTTTTTCTTCTACACAAGCACAAGAGGATCTCAGTGTACTCAAGAGAAAAAAGGTAAATCCATGTTCTTCAGCAAGAATCTCCTACTTTCTAAAGCCACTCTCTGAAACTGAAGTAAATGGCAGAACCATCTGTTTCAGATGTTTACTTCCAATAAAGTGTCCATGGAATTACAATTCTATGGGATTTTAATCACAACACAGTTTAATAGGACATGATAAGGTCATGTGTTAAGTTAAAAAAAAAAATAAAGCTTCTTTCACTTTTTGCAACACTCTCCTCAGAAGGAAAACATTTGAGAACACATGCCTTGAATTGGGTTAGGTTATTAGCACAAATGTTCTCCTCCCCATCTGAGGGGTGCATTGGTATGGATTCCCATAAGAGATGATGAAAACAGAAGACACTGAACACTGGCACTATCAGAACAAATAATGACTGCTCAGGTTTATGTCACCAAAATAAGTAGATCACATAATCAAATCCTTGTCAGTAGTTTAGGAAACAGTTTCATAATGTATTCATCACCATGGGGGTTTAAGTAAAACCAGAGTAAATAAAAATTGTTTGCATCAACATAAAAAGGAGTAGAAAGCTAATGCTGACACTATCACCTGCTACTCACCATCACCATGCCCTGAATTCTGCTAAACAAGGGTGTTTGTAACTGTATGTTTACAAGAATTTAGTTTCTCAAAGACACTGTGAATTGAGAGTAGTTTTTCCTAGAGTATTTTCCTCAAGGAAGAGCTACAACAGTACCTAGTCTACCATGGATTCAAACTGATTCATCCAATTAATTTTGGTAAGTATTAAATCATAAGTTTGAAAAGCAGCAAGAAATGGGACTTCAGAAGCATAACTGAGAAAGTACTGTTCTGTGTGCTCAGTCATGCTATACCTATTTAGCTTCCACCACTTTGATACTTAGAACAAAGCAGTTTCTACCCGTGCATTTTCACAAAGAACAAGTCTTCCTAAGCATGAAAGCAAGGTTTGCTTTGTAAATTAGTTAATAACTCAGTCAGGAGATTAGAATAAAAATAAACTAGAATAGACTGAACATGTAATAGATGATACAGCCCATTTACCCCTACACATTTGTAAGAATATCTTTATAAACACCGAGTTATCAGCTAAATTTCACTGCTATTAGAAACAATTCTGTCACACCATTCCCTTCAGAAATGGGCAAAGCTCCCAAAGACTATGGGGTTTTTTTTAACATTATAGGCAGCTGAGTTTCTAGACAGTTGCACTCACCATGATTTTATATACATTTATTCTGGTATTAATATTACCTTTCACTTAGGCAACTTTATTTGTCCCCTCAGTGCTTATGCACATCACCCTTCTCCTCACCCACACAGTTATGATGCAGCCATATCCCCTCTCAGCTATTTATACTGCTAGGCTCATCAAGCCATCTTCTTCTAGCTTCCTTCTATAGACTCTCCATCCCTCAGCCAGCTTAAGTAGTTTTTAAATTCAGCTTCTTCATTTTAATTTCATTTTTAAGGAATGTTCTGATTATTTGAGGTAAGGTCTATTATCCTCTCTACTCTGTTATGGTATGCTGGTCTGACTGGGAAAAGGTAATTTTAGTTATAGCAGCCCATGTGGTGCTGTTTTGACTTGTGAACAAAACAGTGTTGTTAACACACCCAAGTTTTAGCTGCTATTAAGCAGTAATTGTGCAGCCAAGTCTGGTAAATGCTTGTCTTTGAAACAAAAAAGAATTATCAGAGATTTCTTTTTCATCAAGGCAAATTTCATCAAGTGAGGGATTCTGAAGGACTTGAATTTACAGGGTATTCTCAAGACAGTTTTACTGGTACAATCATATTAAAAAGTAGAAGTGAAATAAACAAAAGAATAAACACAACTGAGACACTTGTAGCTGATATGCAGGAAAGTCTACATTATCCTAACTCTTGAATTTTTATACCTCCACAGCATTTTTATGTGGAAAACAAGCTGGAAATAAAACCAGAGATATTTCAACATACCTGAATCAAGGATTCACTCAGCTTCTCTTCATCAACCTCTAAAATGATATTTTTTATTTCTTCATAAGGCAAACGGAAAGAACCCAAAAATATTGCTGTAATTCAATAATAAATAGAATCATTAAGGTCAAGATTCATATAAGAAGGCAAACTTAATTTCTAGCAACAGAAAAATCGTATCTTGATTACATGGGAATGATATTTGATTCTAGTGAATCTAGATTATTCACAATTAAGAAGTTTTCTATCTAAAACAAACACTAGATGAAGCACACTGCTGCAGTTTGACTTATAATGAATTTTATCTCTAAGAAAGGAAACTCTAACAACACTTAACTGTTAATTAGCCTCAGTTGTTCCCTAGCGATGTTACTTACCTCTAGTAATAAAGTCCCATTTTTATGAATGGCAACATCTTCATTACCACTTAAGACTTATTCAACCACTTAGAAGACAACCTATTATTGTTTGCTTTCATAACCATGTATGAATAACAATTAAAATTGGCTGAATGATATTCACATAATGTTCTAGAAAAAAATCCATGTCAAAAGGATAATGAAGAGCTGGGCAAAGACAAAATAAAATACATTAACTCAACTATTTTTAGGGTAATTAAACTTATTCAAGAAACAATGTATATTGTATATCCACCAAAGATAGATTTCTTAAAGGGATTTGATCTCAAGATGTTATAACATTTCAACAGAGCCCAATTCAATAAACTACAAAGTATTCCTAGCACAGATGGATTAGCATGCCATTTACATCAAGCATTCTTTATTCAACTTCACTACTATGGCTGATTTTCCAAATGTGAAGTTCTATATCACTTGTGTCATAGTTCATTTTCTGCTTAAGAAAACGTGCTCATGGATGTGGCAATAAACAATGCACAGATTTGGTTTTACACACTTCATTTGCCACGGGCATAGTTGGACTAGTGACATTTTCTGGTATTTCTAATTCAAATTAAAAAAATCTACTACTCTTAATGATTGATTGCCCTCCATAATTAGAGAAGAAGCTAGTTATAAAGATAAAAAAACCTACCACCACAAACAAACAGAGGTAGGGCTGGGATGTTTTCCTTGTACTTTACAGTATTAGCACTAGTACTTAAATCACCCAATTTCTTAATATTTTTCTGTTTAAAAGTCTAACCCCCATCAGTCTCTACTTCTCCATTGCTCTATTCAGAAATAATCATTAGGAATGGCCTCTGAACCCCAACCTACAAAACCTACCAACACCGGGCCTTCCCTGAACCAGTGATTATCATTTAATTATACTTCTAGTCTAAAGCAATTAATGAAAGAATCAACTTATTGTTAAAAAAAAAAATCAGTTCATTAACATTTAAGTCTACACCATGTTACTTTAATTTACTTTCCCAAGCTGTATAGTGAATTCAAATCACATTTATGTCAAATGCTTCTAAACTTCACTTATGTTCACATCAGCCAGTTTTTAGGAAACTATTGTACATCTAAACAAAAAAAGAACATGTAAGAGCAGTCCCGTGTGCACATCCCAATCAGATGCAACTAATGGATTTCACATCACTTACATAAATTTTGTGCACTTTTTCCATCCAAAATCCTTAATTCCTTAATCTTTTTCTTTGACTGAGCTGCTTTCTTTTCTTCTGATTCTTCTACTGGCTTTTTAGCTGGAAAAAAAAAGTATTTATTAAATTCTGATTCATTATTTCAACTGTTCAATCTTAACAGACTAATAGCAACTCTGCTAGAAAGCCCTAATAATGCATTTATGAGAATCAGTTCAAGGCAAAATGAACACACTGCCTCAACGTGCTGTAAAATAGCCATAGAAACAAAGCAAATTTACAAAATTAGGAGGAACATGAAATGAAAATGTTAATATGACAATGAGCAATTTTCCTATGCACTATCAAATTACATTTATACATTTTAACCCAGAAAACATTATCTTCAGCTCCAGTTTATTCTAGCACTTCTAAAAACACACACTGAGTTGGTGTTACCTCAAAGCACGTGAGTGCCCTCTATTGAAATATTAATAACCAAAACACCATTTCAAATTCTTAATCCAAAAGAGTGAGAGAAATCATTTGAGGCAGACCACATCACACAAAAATATTTTTTTTATCATTACTTCTGTTGCTACTGGTAAAGAGGGAAAACAAGTGAGAGAATAGCAAATATTTTAAATTGAGGTATTTTTAATTAGTAAGGATCACTAGCCTTATATTCAGTACTTCTAATTGTACAGAAAGGAACATGGTACTGAGATATTTAAAATATACATTGATTTTTTGCATGATTTAACATATTTTTCACCAAATTTTCTTAACATGAATTAAACTCATTAACAAGAATTTATATCCTTTGAAATATCACATACCATATTAAGCTTCTATTCCTTCTGTGCCAAATGTGTTTAACATCAATTAAATTTAGTTTTGAATGACTTTAAATGTTCATTAACTGAAAAACCTGAAAATCAAATTAAGAGGAAATTTTAAGCAGACTAAATACTCCTTTCTTCTCTGAGCACTGGTTTCTGCTGTCCTAATTTCATGAGCATGGGTTTCATTACAGGTATCTCCAAAGAAAATGTGTTAATTTTTAGAGTGAAGAATAACAACGAAACCTCCATTTCAACCTCTTTAAAAAAACAAAACAGAACCAAGAATACAGTCATTTTTCTCTTTATACACATTCCCACTAGGAAAACATCTGGCATTAAATAATTCTACTGGGTTTATACCACTTGAATAATTAGTTTACCTTGGGCATTCTCATACCAGTGTTAACTAAGCTACTACATGATAGTTCCCCAGCTACCTCTAAGAAATACAAAGTAGAAAAAAGATTTACAAAAGCTCATTTGACAATGACACAACACTTGCCTTGCCATGATTCTGCAAGCCTAGCTACGTAATATCACCAGCTTGCTTTGTATTTGTGTCAAGACAGAGCTACAAGTCAACTTGATAACTCAGATACTACTCAAAATTCCCACCAGCACCAATTCTTTAACTACAGTGAACCATGCTTTAAAATCCTGAAGTGATACTCCATGAAATAATCACACCCTCATCACTAATTGTTCCCAATTAAACAAGGTAATAAAACCAGGTGCTCAACAAAACAAACAAAAACCACCCAGGAGTTAAAAATGACTGAAAACTGCCTTCTCATGGGACAATTAAACACTGAGTTGTGTGACATGAACAGAAACTATTGAAAAGCCTGGAGTTGTAAGTGTTGAAACAGGTGTGAGAAATTATTTGGGAAGTTCATTCCAAACTTTATCTATTTAAGAATTAAACTCTCTAGATTTTAATATAATATTGGGTTTTTTAAGTGTGGAATACCACACACCCTCACAGTCCACTCAGAGCAAGTGGCACTTGAACACTAAAGAGAAACCTGTTCTGTTACCAGCTAAGATAACACTCATTTCCACGTGTAGAGGCAACAAAAATATTAAGCATTACAAGGACACAGGAGAAGCATAAATCTGTTAGTACCAAATGTCACCCTGCATAAAGGTAACTTTTCCTACAGTGGTAATTCACATACACACCTGACTAGACACAGCAATGAGAGAACCATGTACAAGGGCAAAGCTGTTATATGAGCTCAGCTAAAACATGTATTAAGTTACTTTTCTGATACAGGATCAAAAAAAAACAGAGTGGTTTGGGGGATTCTGTTTTTAAGCATATGGTATTTTAGAGAAAGAGACACGCAGAGGGTGGGCTGAGTCAGAACTCAGAACAGGAACTCTGTCCTTACAGGTCAAACAGCCAATTTTTGTTATTATTCCTCCTCACCTGGTTCCAGGCTGGGCACATCTGGTGCCTGTGAAACTAGAAGCTACATTTAGAATGTGAAGACCAAACATTCAGAAGTTTTATAACAAACCATGGCTACTACTCTAAGCCTGAAGGGCTGTAACACCATCACTTACAAACCATCCACTTTATAAATGTTTAATGGCTGGGTTAGATTCAAACTTTTCCATTTGGAAAAGACTAGAGAAGATGTTCTTTCCAAGGGTTCTTATCTTTTCAAGCATGGCACTTCAAAGATTTCTAGTTAGTTTTATGGCAATTCACCAACATCAATACTAGAACTGATGCTTCTATGACTTCATCAAGGTCACAACGTAACATCCACAGCAATCTCCCAACCTTAGAGGCAGAAAGAGACATTTTCTGTCTCTAGAACTTCCCCAACACAGTTTGGCCTGAGATTACATTAAGCAGCACAGAGAAGCAAAAGCCATGGTCTTCTCTCTTTTGTTTGTGGCTCTCTTCCTTGATCACATCATCTCTTTAAACACTGACTCAACTGAGACAGTACCATGGATTACAGAAATTTTCAATATAATTGACTAAAGAACTACTTGGTGTATTTCACAATCAATATACTACTGCTGACCACCCTCCCAACCCTTTTCAGGTACTCTCTTCACAAGAGCCTGTTTGAAGGTGAGACTCATTTCTTGGTTTAATGCCACAGAACCAGAGAGAGAGATGAAAAAAAGTATTTTATAGCAGTCAATATTGGGTAGCTTAAAATGTAGGATGAAAAATCAGTCTGAAAGCTAATGAATCTGTATTACTTAAAGAATCACAGAATGGTTAGGATTGGAAGGGGCCTCCACAGGGCATCTAGTGCAGACCCTGCAGGGAGCAGGGACACCCTCAACTAGAGCAGGCTGCTCAGAGCCTTGGCCAACCTCACCTGCAATATCTCCAGAGATGGGGCCTCAACCACCTCCCTGGGGAGCCTGTTCCACTTGATACAGACCCTGGAGTTTTGTGTTGATTATTCATCACAGTATTTGGATAGTGGCACAGGCTACACTTCATTCAAAACCTGCTCTTTTTCAAACCAACAACTCTTACAAACAGTACCTACAGCTAGTGACAGTCACACCCAGCTTTCCATACCAAAGACAGTTATATTTTAGGAAAAACACTGTAGCAGAGGGGAAATTTCTCTACATTCTGACCATGACTGGTTGAGCAATAGGACACTTAAAAGAAACAGGTCAGCTCTGCAAGTCTGAAGCTTTATTGCACAGGGTCTGTTCTCTTACCCAGCTCCCTGCTGAGCCTGCCACACAGCTCCGAGTACCCTGCTTAACTTGGCCTCTTGTTTCAGAGCACATGACAAGGTTTTTTCCACATTAAATAGTGCTTGATCCAAACTCAGCCTCCAAATTGATGGCTCACCTGTTTCACTTCCTAGAACATACTCACTTATCAAGTTTGCATCAGTCCTCCACTGCATTAATGTACCCTGGAAGGATGGCACATCCTGCCAGGAAGAGGTTAAACCTATCCAGATACTGCAGCAAGTCACTCTTGGACAAAGAGACAGGTATCTCCTTCACAAGCTCTCAGTAAGAGAGTCCACAAGTTGAAATACTTTCTCACCACAGGCAAGAAGCATGTGCACCAGCAGAGTGGGCCTGACAGGTTGTCCTCTTGTATTTCAGCTCACAGTGTCTGTGGTAACAGACAATGCTAATGCACTTCTGCTGTGTTGATGCAAAGTGTTTTTAAATCCCCTACCCTACATCCTGGGTTTATTCTTTATAGTTAATCCCTTTTCACACAAATTTATGTAGATTAATATTTGGATTTATCTGGAACACAGGCACGCACACAGACCAGAGATGTATGGATTGTTTTGTTTTGGAGAAATGGAGAAAAATAGACATTGGCATGACAAAATGCCCACTAATGCATCATTACCTCACACCAGTTACACCTATAGAATATTTTGGTTAGGTTTACTCTTCCTTTTGCCTCAAGTAGATAGAGGGAAAGAAAAAGAGAATCAAAGTGATAAAGCAAAAGGGGAAGAGGTATTTCTGACATACACAGTGTGTCTTTTTCAAAGACCAGAAAATACAGATCTAAACACCATCATTGCATAACCCATTTTTTTGTTGTTGGTTGGTTTTGTTTCTCTGGGGGTTTTTGTGTTTATTTATTTATTTAGATTAGAGGTCTATTTTGATAGTACCAATGTGTTTGTGTTGAAGGAAAAAGCTGATGCAACTTGCTGCAAGGGATTGTTTTCTGTTCATCTTCCATTATGCAACTCCTGTGCAGCTCATGAGCACCTTCAGTGATCCCTTCAGCTGGGAACTCGTTTAATCCCACTGAAAGGGCACAGCTCGAAACCCATTTAGGGTCTAAAGAAAAACTACAACACTAAACAAAATGTTATCCAAGTTTAAAATGTATTAAGCAAGACTAATGATAAACATGGTAAAGTACATACACAAGCATGTTAAAATACTTCAGAGACATAATTAAGGGGGGAAAAAAAAAACCTACCATCAATACTTTTGTACTTCTGTAGGAAAAAGAGTAAGCACACATGGCTCTGGCAAATTACCATTCTACACCTGTTCATTAATTTAGCCACTGAACAGCATTAAAAGACATCCTGACAAATTTTAAGAAATACATACAATTTTATTTAATGGTATTGGAACTGTGAAAGCATTTTAATCTGAGCTGTGAAGTCCAGCTCATATTGAACTCCTCCTTTCTTTTTTAAAATAAGCAGTGAATACTTTTAACTAAGAATTAACAGTAAAAACTGTCAGTCATGTATACAATGAAAATTGAAGGGCAATCAGAAGTGCATCAAATCACAGTGTGGAGAAAGCAGAGATTGAGGTGAACTTCAGCCTACCTGAACCTGAGCCTTAATATCCAATTTTTAGCATGTCTGTACCCACAATGAACAAACACCTTTGTACTGTCATAGGAAATAATTGAGTCATTTCATGTTATTTCCATCTGGCAAGTGGCTTACCAACTGCATTTACTAATATCTGGCAGCAAAAATAAACATACCAAAAAAAAAAAAAATTGCTCTCTTGCTCCCTTCATCTGAAAGATCTACAGCTAGTATAGGAAAAAATAAAGTGTACATACATTTGCAAGGGATGTAAACTACACATAAGAGCAGAGCTGAAGAGTGGAAACTCAATTACACTGAGAAGTTCACTTAAAAAAAAAAAAGACAAACACCCCAAGTGTTATGACTTGCTAGAAAAATGAAGCAAGCTAGAATACTTCATAGCACAAAAACCCAGTAAATTCTAATGCAACATAATAAAACTTCTTCAAGGCTGGGTAAATTGATGATATTGGAAAACAACTGATTGTTCTCTATTTGTTTTCTATTTCTGTGTTACTTCTAGAGGCACCCAAGAATAGACATACAAGTCAAGGAAAGGAGGAGAGTCAAAATAACAGCCTCAGATTGGCATTTCTTTCTCTTCCCTCACCAATACACCAACACTGTCTGTTCACATTTGTGTAGCCACAATTTCCAGGCTCAGATAAAACTGATGCAGCAGTTCACACAGCTCAGACTTACTCAGCCTGGGAACTTCCACCACCACTACTTTCAGTAAATGAAATATGCCCAATCCTCCAGGCAGCAGAATGAACTCTGGCAGGTTCGTTCCATGAGAGCCAAACTGTGCTAATAACCTGTTGACCATCGAGAAATGCAAACGTGTCCAGAAGTGCCCTGAACAAGCAGGGCCCTGACAATGGCAGCTAGTCAGAAAACAATGGGCAAGCTAAATGGACCACTGCCCACGAGGTGTTCTGGAGCCAATCCTATAACAAATGAAATGAGAGAAAATTATAAAGGATCCCAGGAGACTCTAGAAGATGCCATGGTTCACAAAGATGAAGCCACAACTCCTCTCCTGGAGCACACCATCTCTCCTGCAGACCATGTGTGTCACACAATTCATAAACTGCATCAACTGAGATTGAAGGGGTTGGGTATCCAAATTAGT
>JAOEGS010023511.1:26900-53344 GCA_025447755.1 Corythornis vintsioides | reverse complement strand
CTCCTGCAGACCATGTGTGTCACACAATTCATAAACTGCATCAACTGAGATTGAAGGGGTTGGGTATCCAAATTAGTTTTTATTCTCCACACTGTCATTTGGTCTGAAAACTCTGACAAATAGCAAACCATTTCCCCATATATCTAGAGATAAATGCAGGAGCATTAACAGATGCTCGTGATGCCCTCTTGTCAATTAAGTCAGCAGCTGCCTGATCTCATGTTTATTCCCAATGCCACCTGGCATTTCTCAGTTCACCTAAAAATCACTCAGTTATCAATTCCTCAAGTAAAATTAAGCACTCCTGCTGTCACTCTGTCTTTCTGCAATCACAAGAGCTAAATACCCAGTACAGCATTAAAAAGTTTTATTACAAAGCAAGCAATTGATCTGAAAGTGGATCTGAGTTTGAGCTCTCAAAATAAATAGAACTGAGAGGAAAAAAAAAAAATGGAACCTCTTGCAATCTTGTATGTTTTTTGCCTAATTAATGTAATCAAGCTGAAGGAAATGACATCAACCCAACAGATTATGCTCCATGAAAGAAAAAAAAACATTCATAACTTAGTTTTATAAATGACTTCTGTCAAAAAAAATAGCAGGGGATCTATATTCCTATTAGTTGTTTACATAATACAACTGATTGTTGTTCTATCTGACCACCCCATTTAGTGATTATATGAACTATTTCTCATTCCATTCAAATTGCCCTGAAATGATTACAACCAGACTGATTTTCAAGTGCTATTTGTAAACCCACATAGGGAACTTGTGCAGTGAAGTTGTAGTCAAAGTGGACTTGGTTGACCACCCCAGCTTTCTTACCAACAGTTTGAAATCAAGAAGTCTGGACCACAAGCACTTGATTTCAAAACAAAGCAAGAAATAAAGCCCTAACAGCACCCAATTAGCCCCCTTCTATTTACCCTACTGAAGACCAAGACAAAGATGAAAGAGAGGACATGAATATTAACAATTCCCTGGTACAGATTCACAGAACTACAAGCAAGTCCTCCTCCTGAACAGCAGAAATCCCACAGCAGGCAGACAAGGATTCCACTGAAACACCCTCAATGGGGCTACTGAACAGTGTTGTAGGATGAGGTGTCAAAAGATGGAATAAAAGCTAGCAGGCTTCTCCATAACCTCTTGTCTCCCATCCCCTCCATGGCCATGTGCACAGATGGAAGCCTCAGGCTTCTTCCCCACCTTTCTCTGTGGCTTCAACATCTGCAACATCTGCAGCACTTAAGGTGGCATGCTGGGCATTGTGGAGAGAGATGCTTGTCCTTGGTACTGAGTCAGCACGTCTCTGCTGACTACGTATTGGTGCTTGACTAATGACTAAAAAGATCAAGCAATGCTTTGTTGAAGAAAAATAGGAAGTTTTTATATGGGTCAGAGGAGACATTTGCCTATAAAAAAAATGCTGCCTATAACACTATTTCTAATTTAGACAGTTGAATGTCCCAGTTATATTTTTTTCCTCTGATATCAGGTCATTGTCACCTCAGAACTCCACGATAAGATAGAATCTGGAAAATAATTATAGATAACTGGTACTCCTGTTATCAATACAGCTTTCAAAAGCAAAGTAAAAGCTCCAAGATTTAATAAAAAAATTTAGTTTCAGCATACAGCAATATTTTTAAAAACCCACAATTTTATCAAGATTTTTATAAACTCATCTTCTGTTATTACAATGAGAAGTCTAGGAAACAAAAACCTTTTAAAGGAATAGTTCAAGCATTGTACTCCTTGATTAGACTTGTAAAAGTCACATCTTTCCCAATAAAGATAGTAGGGAATCACATTTTCCAAAGGAATTTTAGAAATAATAAAGCTAAAAGAAAGATCCTAAAATGCAAACCATCCCTTTACACAGTCAAGTTAAAGAGATAGCAGTGATTAATGGAACAGACTAAAATTTTAGTGAAAATGAAATGCTGAACTGATTTCTTTTTCACTATGATATTTGACATATCAAGCTCCTGACTAAATATTTAAACACTAAGAAAAATACACACAGCAAATGCAGATTACAGGATCCTCTCCCTTTCTGAAATATTTTGTTGCATCAAGGTTTTAAACAAACATGCAAGAAAACTTGTTTCATTTGTGCACATCTAAACCCCAAGGCCCTCAATTTGTTTACTATGTTCTAGATCTACTGTAGAAACAGTGCAATGTCCATTTACTTAGTGCTGAAGAAATTTGTTTTAAACTTTAGGAAAACGAATTATAGTCTTCCCATTCATGTAGACAAAAAAAAAATTATTGGTAATTAGCTGGTATTTATTCTTTTATTAATCAGAACCCAAAAGGAATCATTCATGGGCAGCAGGTTCAAAGCATAACTTCACAGGGGAAAAGGACAACGTCAAACATCATTGGAAAATAATCTGTCTTAATAGATGCCATTAATTCCTACAACCAGCAAGCAGTGCCCTGTGATGGTGACTGACAAACAGAGCTTTGAGAGTTGATAAACACAAAAAGGAAGTTTTATCCTCATTTATGAAATATTGGGAATCACTATATCCATAAATATGGGTGAAGTTGTGGCCTTCTGGTGGACAGTATCAATACATCTCATTAGTTGCATGAACTCTCTAATTAAAACACTTTTCACACAGGGGCACAAGTATTTCTGCTGCACATCACTGTCACAAATGCAGGCTATTGTCACCTTCACATTAGAATTACTGAGTTTTAACCAAACACACAGGAGGACAGTGACTTGTTTGGAACAGGACCTGCCAGAGCACACACTGTCACAGGGAAGAAGGATTGCATCTTTCCCCCTCACCATGGCTCTGACTAATGATCATTCCAAAGAAGGTCATTCCAATAAAGATTCAATATGCTGTGACCCTGGAACGTTGCTGGCATGCTAATGTCACTCTCCAAAACTCAAACAGCAATTGGGACATTTGATGATTCCATGCTAAGACAAGGAAAACAGTGAGATTTCCACCACCCACTCCCTACTAATGGAGAGAGCAACACTTATTAGATAACAGCCATAATTCAACAATATATTACTGTGTTTTGTGTACAATTTGGGTATTTCCCTCTGTGGTCTTTGAAAACACAGAGCAATTAAATATAAATTAATATAAATATTAATGAGACTTGGAATGACAGGAAAAGGTGACAACAACCCAAGAAGACTAGCAAGCAGCAGTATTGGAACACTGGAAAGCTATACATTTATTTCAAATCTAGAAGATCAATGCCACTGGTTATGAATACTTAAGAGGTCATGAGTTCTCTGAAGACAAAACACAATGAAGACTTGATTATGTATAAAGGTGTGACCTCTGCCTTAAAAAAAAAACCCAAAACAAAACAACCTGTTAACTGTTTAAATCTGTGAATTATCACTATTTAGTTTATTCTATAGACATAAAAGACAGATATTTAATATATATTAATTAACATACATATACTATTTCACCTCAGAGTTCTCACCCACTGAAGAGAAAATCCTGGGCTCACCTAGACTAAAGACAACCCTACCTGCTTCTCTATGTTACTATTACCTTCCAACAGGTTTACCTTGAAGAAAAACTTTTTTGGGGCCCAAGTAACTCAAAGACTTGAAACTCTCAGGTGCTCCCTGAAGGCATGTGCAACGATTAGCTGCCTTGCAGACGTACAAGATAAATTACTTCCACGTTACAGGATTAGTCTTGGGGGACCTATCAGAGCACTAAATTAAGCCACTTGCGTTGGAGCAGACTAAAAATAGTCCAGAAATGCACAGCCACCAGTCTCTCACCTCTACCAGAACAGTCAGGTTTCACTAGTCACCTCAACATATTTTAAGCATATACACATCCAGAATCCACAGTATATTCTAAATTTAGCAGATGTACTCTATGCTCTGCTAGCCTTTATATTACCAACATCAACAAAATGCAGCTAAAATGATTCATTTTGGAAGGCAGCATCTCAGTGGTAATGATCTCAATGTTTTTAAATGCAAAACCAAAACCTCAAAACTTATTCCACTATTATGAATGTATTGCTGTTTGCAATACACAAAATTTACATATAATTCCACATTGACTTACAAAAATCAGCCACTTCACCATGTGGGCATTTTGCTTTTAGAATGACTTTCAGCCATACATTTCTTACTCACCTATCTCTTACACTGGGCATTTTTTATGCCATAGTATCCAAAAATAATTATATTCCCAGAGGCATATGAAAAAATCAGGTTTGAGAAGTTTCAGTTTTTCACAACTGCACAAGACACAACACACACACAAAACTCATTGCAACTCTATATTCTTTAGAGAACATTAACAAGTAATTCAATAACAAAATTATCACCTTCTCAAGTGTTAATGCCTACATATCTAGTATTTTTAACTCCTCAGTGAATTCAAAAATTTAATATAATGATTGTTCATTCTTAATCCTTTAGATAGCTTTTTAATGGCTCTTTCTCTGAAGAACCTTTAGTCATTTAGATAACAGATCTGTCCTTATTCTATGTATATATGGTAGAAATTCTTGCAACAGCAAATACTCTGTTTAAAGCATTACAGTTGAAACAACTATAAATCAGCTCCAAGTTGCAATCTTAAAAGCAGAGGAGGAATATGTATTTTGGATTGTTCAACAAAAAAAAGGAAGAAAACTCAGTTTTGCACATAAACCCACCAGGAACAGCACAGGGAGCATTGTAAATATGACCTGGTGAGTCAGCATGATGTGGAACTGGAACTAGGCCACGGATCACACCACATTTGGTCACTTTTCCATAGGAAAAAACCCACACTGCAGTTTGAATAAGAGAAATCTGAGTACATTTAGGATGTAATGTAGTATGTACTGGCTATGGCTCTGCTGAAAGATGCAGGGAACATCTCTTAATACAGACTTCAAAAAATTATGCTACAAGTAAGGCCATAAATTTTGCTTATAGCTACATCTTTGTTTGCAGTGGGTTTTTCTTTATTTAAACAAATACACTGTTATTCCTGGAACTCTGCTGGAGGCTTTCAGGCTATTATAATACAGGTGCATAGCCTGTTTAATAGTCAGTACAAACTTTTCTAGTTAAGTACCTGATCTGGTTTCCTTCCTTTTCTCCACTTTATTTTTCCCTCCCACCTTCACTTGGGTCACCAACTGACAGCCCACTTCAGCTGAAGAACCTGCTTTTCAACCCTCAGCCATCTGGTAGTAACTGGATTGACCTCCCTTTATGGTCTGAGAAAACTTACAGAAAACATACCCACAGCTACAAATCACACAGCAGAAGGGAAAATACAGTGTTTTAAAACCATCCTACAGAAAAATACACAACACAGACCAAGAAGTGACAAATGACTGACCTCCAACTGAGTTCACTGTTTTGTCAACACCCACAGATGCTCATTCTTACACGGGTGGTGGTTTGACCTTAGCTGGATGCCAGGTACCCACCAAGCTGCTCTTATCACTCACTGCCCCCCTCCTCTCAGCTGGACCAGGGGGCAGAAAGTATGATGAAACTCATAGACTAAGACAAGAGCAGTTTAGCGAGAAAGCAAAACATGTTGCATGTGGAAACAAAGGAAAACTAAGATTGATTCTCTGCTCCCCATCAGCAGGGAATGTCTGGAGCTGTCTGGGAAGCAGGGCTCCAGAGGCATGGTGGCTGCTCTAGAGGACAAGCTGATGTCCTCCTTCCTCTTCCTAGCTTTTAGAGTTCAGCTGACATCATATGGTATGGAATAGCCCTTTGGTCAGTTTGGATCAGCTGTCCCACTCATGTCCCCCTCTTAAGATCTTGTCCAACCCATCCCACTGCAGAGAGAATGATGAAAATCATCCCTGGTGCCCTGCCCAGCAGCAGCCACCCCACTGGGGTGTTACCAGCACCTTCCCAGTTCTCTGCTATGGGGAACATTAATTCCAGCTCAGTTAGGCTCAATACAACTGAATAAGCTACGTTTTAAAAACCATTTCAACAACAGATAATATTAACAGCTCATTTAACAAAATTTACTATAAAACCTAAGAAATGGGCTATTAAATCATGTTCTGAGTAACTGGCTTGTAACTAAAAATATTTTTTTACTAACTTAAATTCCCTTGAAAAGAAAAAATGAAGTTGAAAAAAAAAAAAAAAAAAAAAAAAAAAAAAACCACAAAAAAAAACCTTGAAGAGAATCTTCTGAGGGTTTTTTTTCTGTTTTGACAGTAGATAAAAGATTCTTTTCAGTCTAATCTTTTTACCTCTACATACAGAATATGTTTTTTATTTGAGGAAACCAGATTTTTATTTGTTTAAAAACAAACACAACCCACTTCTTTTTCTCACTTCAACAAAGATTCTTTTTTCACTTCATCTTCTGAATTTCTTTTTCATCAAATTCAGAGAAAAAATACTCTCTGTAAGAGCATTATAGATCAAGACTGCTCCCTGAATGTATTCATATTTCATGCTAATTAGTCATTGTACACAATCTCTTTCCCTGGTGTGCCTGGTACATGTGTCTCTGTCCTCAACTGCTCGTTAGATGCTACAGTTTATTTCAGCACCACATTGTGGAGACTGAAACAGACATTCCAAATGCAAAGCTGCCTTTCTTCCCCTGCTGCATTTGATAAAGCTGCTACAACCAAAAGCTCCATTTCCCATAGAAAAACAAGGTAAATAGTAGTTGCATGATGTAGTAAATACTACCAGAGATAACACAGGGGGCTGGAACTGCAAATGAGTGAATGTATGTACGTGGGTAACATGCATTTGTCTGGGTGAAAGGGAGTGATCCTCACTCCTTTCTAATGGGGACCTCTGAGACACCAAATGCTGGGAAGAAAACCCAACTCACACCTTGGAGAGGTCACCTCCCCTTGACTTTTCTTTATAGTCAGAATTGACTTCCCCACCTTTCTTCTTAAAGGTTTTAATTTTTAAATTCTAACAAATGGAGTCTAACAAATTAATACTTGAATTCTGTTAAGTTACCACCTAAAATTCAAGACACTATTAACTGACAGCTTAAGCACACTATTATTAAAAAAAGCATACAAGAGAATTTTTAAAACAATACATGGTTGCTCTCATTCCACTATTTTTTCCCTCCAAGCCTCTAACACAAAACACTGCTCTACAAGTTGACCACTCCAAGAGAATCCAAGCTTCCTGAAAAGCAGTTCTCACCATTTCCAAAATCAGATTTCATTCCATAAATTAATGAACCTCTTCTGGATTATTTATTACATTTTAGAATTACCAAGCAGCTCCCAAAGTTGACTGACGGAATACCAACAAATACCTAAAATTACTCAAGCACCCAACTATCATACTTCAGTGGAAAAGCTATGATAGCAAAAGTGTCACGCTTCAGAGAAGAAGGAAATGGCCTTCCTCAAAGTCTGCTGCTGAAGGTTTTTTGCAAAATTACTCATTTAAAGTTGCAGTAAAGCTGAGTAGCAGAGGTTCTTCATTAATACGGTCAGGAAGTAAAAAGCAGGGTTTCTTATTTGTATCCCTGCTCCTCAGGTCTCCAGTGGGGAAAGCTAACTTGTCCTAGTGACATTGCAAAAGGGCTAAGCACTGATAATGAAGCAAAAAACTGAAGGAATCACCTGCACGTTACAGCATTTCAACTGGATTCAGAAGACATGGAATGCTGATTTTGAAAATAAACTCAATTTCTACAGGAATTGTGTAGAAGACATTAGATACCTCTAAAGAATCAAGGAATAAAGCCAGCAACTTGTAAATATCTCAGATATTAAACTATTTCTCCTTTTTATCTTTATCTGTATTGCATTTCATGTACAGACTACTTGTATTTGCTTTTCTGAAGCTACAGATAGTATAGTTCTTCATGTAATGCCAACCAAGCTGATATCTAAACTACTGAATCAAAACACCAATGGTTTTGCTAACTTTAATTATTACACATGTAAAGAACAGAAGCTACAGGAATAACAAATAAGAGATCCAAAAAAACTGCATCTATGTGACCTCTTCCTCATTAGCAGTATTGTTTATGAATATACCACAGTTTTTAAAAGCAAAGTCCTACAAGAGACATAATTAAAGTGTACTACAGCCTGAGATCTCTCATAAATTCCTACATCTCCAACTCCATGGCATCATCATTCTGAAACCTGTGTTTACATAAGGTTTTTTTACTGGAAAACAAAATGACACACAAAAGTAATGCAACCGAGACTGATCCTAACTTCAGAGAAAGTCTAAATAGATTTATTTATCTGGGATATTCTTCAGTCACTGTCATATCAAGAAAATAACTCCACAGCTCCACAAAAAAAGTCTTCACAAAATATCAGTGTTCCCTCATATTAGTCCACCACAGACAAAACCTGTGGTCGAAATATTAGCATCAGCAAAGTAATTTATGAAAAGAAAACCTTCACTTATTCTCAGTTACATATAAACCAATCCCTATCTGAACTTTCTCATACACCATTGTCATTTATCATATAGAATTAGTGTTAAATATAGTCAACACAAATCTATCAAGTAAAACAAGTAAACAGGCAGAAGTCTTATTTTGTTACAGTGGTCTTCAAAATAGAAATCTGGGGAGGACCCTTCAGCTTCTGAGCTGAAAACAGTAAAATTGCTAGTAGGTCATATCAATGGTCACCTCTTTTACACAGCATCTTTGTCCCAAATAAAATACCTATTCTTTGTGACTCAATGCTACAAATGACCTTCCACATAGAAAAAGAAGCATTTAACTTATTGAAGTAGAAGTGTGCTAAATGCTATTTGAATTTGAATATAGCTAAAATGCACAATCATTGCCTCTTAATTGGAAAGTTATTGCTTGGGGTTTTTTTTGTTGTGGTTTTGACCTCTTCAGAAGGCTATTCTCATTTCAGTCCTTTTGTACTGTAATGAATGAAATTGCTACTGATGCTCTTGAAATAAAAGGCACACAGTCCCTTGGACAGGAGCAGGTGCTATGGAGCAGATTCCACATGCACAGCTTCCTCCCATGAAAAATTTTACACAGGAACATCCATACAACAAATAATTCTTGGGAGGCCTCATTTGTGATTCTCCTGCACACCAGCCCAGCTGCAGCAGAAGTACACACAGCATCCCTAAGGTCAGTTTGGAAACCTTGCTGCTCTGGGTAACTACTGAAAGTTTATTTATAAAGCATAACTATTGAGGAGTCAACTTCTGTAGTTAAGCCTTACTACCTGATGAAAAGTGAATGCAAAGACCACATGTTTCTTTCCTTCCTTCCCCCCCTTTCTTTTTTTCTCTTGATACTTTAAACATAGCAAGACTGGGTGTAATTATCTGGTATAAATCACCCCTGACAGTTCTGGGCAGAAAAGCTTTTATTTCATTGGTAATCATATACAATTTGGGGTTTTTTTATCCTTTAAGAAATATATTCTTATGCATTAACTGTGATTGTTATTTAAATTACTGTAAGATCATTTAAGAATGTATATATATTATAAAAATACATAGAAATATAGAGACACAAATATATAAATCTAAGCTAAGTGGTAATAATTTTAGTTTACTTAATGCAAAGGTTTTTTCCAGCCCCAAGTATGATAGTTTACCTACTGGATAAATCCAGTTGAGAAGAAAAGGAAAAGATGAAAAATGTTGAACTAATAACTCCCTTTTTCTTCTTTATGGTACTTGAATTTATTACAGTGTGGAAAAAGAACAACAAACGCAGTGAAAGATGAAAACAAACCAGCCTGCTTCACTTCTGTGGGAAGCTGAGACATGAAGACTGATTACCTAAGCCTGCAATCTGACTAAATGAAATTCCTGTACGACACAGAAACATTTGGTGACCCCACACTGCAAAGCTGCATCTTCCTCTGCTTGGGCTTCAGACACTTCTGCAAAGGAGAGGGAGAGGAGATAAAGGAAACAAACATGCACCTCCTGAATTAACCAGAAGACCAAGAGAGCCACCTGCAGTTTGCAATCCAGAAACAAACATTATGAGTGTGTGGTTTTTTTCTTTATGGATTCAAGCAATGCATATTAGTTATATAGAGTTAGTGCAATGCATCTGGGCTTATACTAGAGATTCCTGCATTAAACTGAGCCTTGCTGTCTACCTACAAATGCAGCTGTGTTACAGGAATTTTGGCCCAAACTGAGTCTATTGAAAGTTTGTCCAAGTTCTACATTCTCTGGTCAGTTTGATCTGGGCTTCTTAGCATACCAAATTAAGATCCTTTTTTAAATGTACTAAACTCTTTTCTTTATAATTTCCCAATACAAATGAATGGAAGCAGTTTTTCTTCAACTTTAATGGTGCACCAACCTTACTCTTTGGCTTCTACTTATCTCTCTACTAAGAAATAGCTGAAAAGATAAAACATCCTCCCCACTAAAAAAGTTTTATTACATTAAAGAAAAAGGATGGGCTGATGAAGAAGGATGCATATTTCATATTGGCATTTGTCAGTTAAGAATAACACTGAGGACAAGCTTTGTAATCGCCAGAGAAACACTGCACAGAGGTAGAATCACTCTTGAAATATTTACATCACTTTCAGAATTAAAACTTGAATAGTATATTTAATGCATGCAAACATCATTATTTCTATGAGAATGTTTGAAGCTAAAACATTCATTCTGAAGAAAAGAAAAAATATCTGCCTCAGCAGATGATCACCAACAGGGTTAAAAATAAAATTAATGTCAGAAAAATATATCTGGTAACCACAGGGACAAAGGGAAGGAACAAAAAGCTGAATACACAGTATCTACTGACTTGCACTGAAACTAGCCTGTCTTTCCCTCTCCTCAGTATCAAGCAGAGGTATAAACTGAAAGTTACTCCAGACATTTTTTTAAAACCTGCAAAATAACACATTATCCTTTAAGAATAGGTAGTTTCACAGAGGATAAAAATGACATAGTATTTTCTGCAGAAGATCAAGAATCACCCTGCTTTCTTAATCAGATGTATAGCACAGAAGATCCAGCTTTAAAATGCCCTTCCTGAGTAGGTGATTTGGTAGTCAGTGCTACACTCTCCTCTAGCACTGAGGTACCCTGCACAACTGAAATTAGCAAGTACAGTAAGGTCCAAAAGACAGGAATTATTGTGAACATCCAATGGCTCAACGAGTAGCAGAAAAAGGCCTCAAAAAAACCCTCACTGAATACTGTACATGTGTATTCTACACATGAATATAACATGACCATGCTCTGCCTGCTCTTAACAACCAAGACCACACTATTGACTTGTACACAGATATTACAGAATTAGCATGTTAGTGTCAACAAAAAATGTTTAAACTACAAGGCTTGTTTTAAATAATGCCTCAAAAATATACTAAGGACATTGCATTGACCTGGTTTATATGATCCAATTGGCTTAACACACATGAAGAAATTACAGATAGTTGTGTCTTTGATATCACTGTACTACAGAACTTCGTGGATGAATAATTTCAAATACTGAAGTAGCTAAGTTGTTCACATTTTCTGGCATGGTTTCTTCAAAATAGAAAACAAATTTAAGTATAATACAGTGTTCTTGTGGATGCTGCATTCAAGGGAAAATAAAAGCTAAAGTGGGTGGGGAACAGCAGCCCATTTATTCTGGCTTTTAGTTCACAAGAAAGCTGACATTTAGACCTCCTACCAAAAGTAGGTGGCAATCAAAAGACTACCATAGTTCAAGTTTAAGTAATTACCATTAATTAGAACTTAGTCATCTGAGCACTTTGAGGTAGGAAAGAATAGCAAAGAATTTTTTCTAAAACTCTTTATAAGCTTTTCCAATGTAATACTTACAGAAGACACTAGTCAATGATCCACTAGCAGAAAACAAAAACCAACAAACAATAACACAGAAAAAATAGTATATTTTAAGGAGCATTTCACCAGCAAGCTGTAACAATCCCAAGCAGACCTAAAAGGAGGAAGATGTCCACTGTAATACACAACTTCTGGTTAAAAACTGAAGATGATGACAAACTGTTGCCCCATCATTTGAAACTCACTTAATCTGACAAATAGAGCTCAGCTATTAAAACCTTACTTCAATTCTGAAAACATATCAAAGTGATTGTTGAACTGTATTTTAAAAGTCTAATCACAAAGTAGCAATAGAACCCTGACTGGGAAGTTTTCCCTGGAGGTAAGTTGGATGGATAATGAATTCTGTACTGGAACAATCCCAGTAGTTACAGACTATTATGTACTAATTACTACCTTTACAGATCTACTGTACACATAATTAATTTCTTCAGAGCACTACTATCATTCTTGACTGGCAAAATACACATCCTAAATTACAAGAGCCAGAAATTAACATGATCCTTTAGGGAGAAGGCATTAACTTGCTTCGTAGTGTTTTGCAATTAGACTATCAATCAAACAGTGAAAAGTGATTTTGATAGCAGCAAGTCTGATACACTGAGCATTGTCACAGTATTGCAGTTACCTGCATTGATCTGATCACTTGGAACTCCCCTCTTCAATTATTAAGAAATACTACATCAGCCAACTAAGGTGGATCATTCATGGAGGGGTTTTTTTTTTTCATATTTGGTTTGTCCTTCCATAAATTGGAAAGAATTTTTTTTTTAATTAAGAAATTCTTTATGCAATCACAAAAAGCTTAAAATTGACGAGGCAATTTTTAAAAAGAAAATAACATCACTATGTAAAAGTTAGGTTACTTGTTATAAACGACTTGCTTGCAGGTGTGATTTCACCATTAAAAATAAAAATATATGGTTGAGCTAACAATTGCTCAACAGAATTCCTTCCTGCTATTTAAATATCAAAACAGAAATAAGATGATTTTGCAAACCAAATACAACCAAGCCTGAACTTTTCAAGTCATGACTCAAACTGTGAAAGGATGATGCATGTTTTCCCCACCAAAATCACTGCTTTCACTTCCATGGAACAGATGATTCACAACATAAAATTCTGGATGATGAGAGGTTCTGTTTAAGAATTAACCAGGTCAGAAGAAAAGAAGAAAATGAATAAAGATGGTATTCATTTCCATTTCTCTGTGCAGCTACCCAAGGAAATGCACATCTATCTACATGCTTCACTGCCACCCACAGTGCAGAACTGTCCCTCATCCTACTGCTGCCCAGCTCACCAATGACCCCCAGAGCTGCCCATTCATTTTCACAGGTGCCTGGTATATCATTTACTTGCCCAAATGGTCTGTGAAACCATAATCATTGTTTTCATCTCCACATCTAGAAGCACAACTGCAAGCTGAAAACACTCTTCTAAGATCTTGAATGAAAATCTGAAGCCCTGGAGTCCATTTGTCAGAGGCCCTCAAGAGGTGTTCAGATCATCTGCATTTCTCTTGAAGAAAAATGGAGAAAATGATTCCAGGCTGTACTGAGGCAGTGCTAATTAGATCTCAGATTACTTAGCTCTAACCCCAGGATCTCAAAATCCTGTGAAGTCTGAAAGGGAATACTTCTTCATGTTTCCACTGCTCCCTGTACAACAGATGCTTTCTTAACTATGCTGAGGAACTGATTTCACATGCCAAATGCTGCAGTTTGACTGTCAGCATTGATGTGAACTTAACTAAATACATTCTACATATTCATGGGGCATCAGTAGTAAATATTTCATGTTACAGTAGTGAGTAAAGATTTAACCTTATGGATACTTTTTAAAAGGAAATTGGGATCTAAGTATATTTGAAGTGAAATTACTTTAGCAGTCAGGGATCATTTCTTTTTTGTTCCTGGTGCTCTGTCATTACATGTTCTTATGTTTTACAAGCTGCTGACGAATGCAATAATTCAATAATTCATTAACTAATGAAAGCTGTGCCTCACAAGTGCCTCCTAATGATTTTCCCCCTCTTCCCTCTACTTCTGGTCTCCAGAATTAGTGCTTCAGCTTTGGTTGCACAAGGCCTTGCACATAGCAAGGCAGCACTTAGTTTACTGACAGACAACATGAAGTTGTTATTAGAGTACCTAAAAAAACCTATATTAAATGAGGAAAACCCCTGAAGTTTCATTCTCATTGTGCCAGAGAATCATGACTAGAATTCAGAAGTTTAATCAAATTTGAGTGCTGGAACCTATAAGGAATTACACATTTTTAATAAGTGTGCATACTGTCATTTGTTTTACTTCAGTTGCTATTCCCACTGGCATTCCATAATGCCATGAAATACAACAGAGTAAACACTAAGTCATCACAATTGCTTTTGGCAATTGTCAGCTCTCTTCCATTCATCCCTTTATTTGCTTTACATGCTGACTGTGCTCTTAAGAGAGCATCAAATGCATTTCTATTTGTCTTTCTATCATTTTCCTGTAATACATTAGAAGACCACCCTAAGAAATAGGACTAGAGCAAAAAAAGAATTCTGATCCTAGATTATGCTTGAAATAAGTGTTTGGGGATTAATGAGCTGCCTGTAGCTGTTAAGGCAAAAGGTGAGGAAGAATCACAGGTATCATTTAACATTTCCCTTTGCAGAACAAGGTTGCAGAAGAATATTGCTTGTGGAATGCAATTATTGGAGCCTGTACTGCACCTAAATGATCTGAGACTCTTCTTGACTTCTAGTAGGTTTTCAAGTCATAAGAAAAATTTGAATTCAAAGAAAACCAACAGTGACTTTCTCTACTAGTCAGTCAAATAATACTTTAATATCCTGGGTAATAAAGAGTGGCTTTTTTTAAGTGTTCTCATCCTTTATTACAGCATGTTATTTTCTACAACCATTAACTGAGAACAACATAAGGGAGAACAGGAAAAATATCTGCAAGGCTATGACCACAGTAAGCTATTTGGAGAATTTCTTTTGCTTGTATAGTTTTAAAACTGTGCAACTATGTCAACAAGAATTTCTTCTTCTATGAAACCAACAGCTGTGTCAAAATTTCAAGAGGGTTTTTTCAGCATTTTTAATGAAGAATCTTTTCAGGATTGCAGGACCATTTCTTCAGATTTCTGAGGAAAGAATTCAGCTCAAGGCAGAAGCTTGTCATTCTCATAAAGGGTCTCATTTCACTGTGTTATCTGCTGTTAGGGGTTCTTTCCCTTAAAGGTTTTCCTGTCTTGCTATCTCACTAAAACCAGTGACAAACTCCACATCATCTTAACCTCACTGTAATGCTATGAACCAAGAATTTATCAAATTGTAGAAGATGCTTTTGTATTACTGGGTGTAATATCTGAGCATTTAGATCAGAAAGGAGGAAGCATTCTAAAAGCACAACATTAATGGCTCAAATTCAATGACCACTGAACACAGTTTGAGCTCTGGGTGAGAGAAATGTATATTTATCTTACAAAAAAAACACAGCTGTAACTAACTCTTTGAAGGAGTTTCAAAAGAGCATAGAAAAAGACATATTCAGAAATAACTCAATCTACCCAAGAAGCTATTCAGAAAAGCTACAGTCCTCCAAGACTTTTCATAACCAGAGTAAACTTTTCAAACACTGTATTAGTATAAACTGCAGTTCTTATTCCTGAAATTCAGACAACAGCCAGGATAGCACAAACCTCTATGTGCAATGTTTAAGCAATAACATCCTCAAGCCACTGATAAAGTGAGAGCATTCTAGTGGTTTCAATCAAAACAGAAGACTCCCTATAGTTCAAAGTGTCACATGAATTGTTAATTATTAAAAACCAAAAAAAAATGAACTACTAAAAACAACAAGCAGCAGAGAAATTCTTACAGTTAGTACACACATCCCCTTCAAAATCCAAAGTGTATTTGTTTATTCAGATTTGGCCTATGAACACTTTCTATATTGGACTCCATCCACCCTCAGGCAATGTACATCCACAGACCATACCATATTATAACTGCCTGAAAAATTGGATAAAAGATTTGTAGCTAGATCAGAAATTCATTCTTTCATTATCTACCACTCCTTGTAAGCTAATTTGTTGAGTTTCCTCATTAGCTCCTGAGTAAGTTATTACTGAACCATACTTGAATGGTACATGCCTCTTCTCAGCACCTGAAACAAAGTGCTAGCAAATAGCCACACATGAAATGCTGATCAATTGGCCATTTACCATGGATAATAATGAAAAGACTTGAAGAGGCTTTGTGCAGCTTCAGAAGTACTCAAAAGGCCATTTGAAAACCACAGAAACCTGAGGATGGTATTGAAGTATCAAAATCATAAACAATATTCCAGTTGTTGGTAAGTACCCAACTCGAGATAAAAATATTGTCATCATATCTCCTATTGAAGGAGTTAAGTGTTTGAGAAATACATTATTTTTAATCTAAAACCAGTAATTTCAATATTACACAAATTTAAACACTAATTAAAGGAGTATCTTTAAAGACTTCTCTTTACAGAGATGTATTTATTATTAAAATAATTATCAAGTGAAAGCAAAGACTAATGACACAAACACAAGAACTGTGAAAAGAGCAATAGTTTCAACTATCATATTCCAGAATTATGATAGTAGAAATATTATTGAGTTGTGATTTTGTGATTCAACTGCATACTGTAATTGCTAAAGTATTACATATACAGGATTTTGATAACATGACACAGGTAAGTAAATTTCTGTTATGCAACAAACCCTGCACGTGTGGAATGTCTAAAAGAATCTGACAATTTACAGTTCCTGCAGCTAGGAATATAAATGCAGATGAGCATGATTTTAAGATTAGAATTTAAATTTTATTATCATTTAATTGGAAGAAAATTTGCATCTGTCTGGAACATGCCCTGCCACTTTCAAAAGGTATTATTAAAAGACAGTTCCTCCCCTTCTGCCCTCAAGTGAGGGAGGAGCAATTCTTGTATTATACTGTTATGCTTAATAAAAACACACATTTTAAATCATCTTCCTGCTATGAAGCCGTTACATGAATTCCACAGTATTGCACAAAGCATAAAAGAGCCTGTCACTGCACAGCTTTCATCTTCATAAAAGAAGAATATCAAGTAGAAGAACATACCTTTCATTTGTGTTCCAAAAGTAACTGCCAATTTTGCAAACAGCTCTGGATTTTCAAATTTCTCTTCTTCAGCTTTTACCCAAAAGCAGTTTTCTGCTATATTTTGAGGCTCGATCTGAAAGAGAAATGGCATCCCCACAGTTAGTAACTGGGATTTTCAATAGACACTGCTACTGAACTTTGATGACAACTGGACTGAATTAATTTTAGTATGTTGTAAATATTATGTTCTCTTATAGATGCTTGAAGGAAACACAGTCAGATCAACTGCCCCTTATCTACACAGTGGGTAAACAGCTCTGATACAATATTAGAATCCAGGATTGAAAGTGTTCTAGCTTTCCCTGGATTACTTGCTAGACAGTTCCCAAGTTCTTCACCACTGATACTCACACCTGCTACTTGAGGACTGTAGAAGGAATAGTGTCTCTTACACTGCCAGAGTACAGAAATACTTATTTGCACATTATATGTCAATGTGGACCTTTCAGTGACTCAATATTACATGTGCAGGAAGAAATCTTTTTAAATATCAGAAATAATTTTAGACTTAGTATCAGCTTTATATATATACACACACACAGAGATTCCCTTTTTCAAATGTAAACACAAACTTACTTGATACTGGCTATATTAAAAGTAAATAATACTTTGGAATAACCAGGATTAAAGTCATTTTTACTCCTCAGGTATGATTTCAGAACAGCTGCCTTGTTTTCAAAT
The DNA here is from genome assembly GCA_025447755.1 of Corythornis vintsioides. NCBI lineage: Eukaryota > Metazoa > Chordata > Aves > Coraciiformes > Alcedinidae > Corythornis > Corythornis vintsioides. Next base: position 35,681 of record JAOEGS010023511.1, on the reverse strand, counting down.
TATGTTTCTCTCTAGTTTTTAAAGTCTTACTAATCCTTGTTTTAAGTCTGATTAAATGCCAATTAATTTTCAAGGGCTATTCAAGTTGAGATGCAGAAATGTATCAATACTCTAGTCTAAGCCTCACCAGGATTTAACTGAAACACATCAGTCCTTTTCCCACGTGATCCATCTGTTCACGTGTACCTGCTGCACCAGCAAGCCAGTTTTAAGAAGTACCTTAATCCAACACTAATGTTGAAGATAAGTAAAAAAAAAAAACAAAACAAAAAACCAAAACATCCTCACTAAAATAAACAGTAAGAATTTTCTTCCCAAAATGCCAGCTCCTCCCAAGTGCTGATGAACTAGACTTTATCAGCATGCTGGAGGATCTCTGGCACTGTTCCCAGAGCACTTAAGCAAAGTGTCCATCTGCAGTTACTTTCCATTGTCATACACAGTGCTCAGATATACACTTCATAAATTATTTCTATAAACACATGAACATAATTGATTACAATAAATTAGCTGCAATGACAAGTATAGACTCAAAAGCTTCTTTTTCTAGATGTTTACAGGACAGTAGTCTGAGGGTGTTTCACCATTACTGAACAAGCATCAGTGACTCCAGAATCAGATACTACTGAACAAGGACAACTGAGTTTAGAAAGTGTTAAGTTCCATGTATGGCAGGAAATATTCCCTGCTTAAGTGAGATGCCTAAATAAATTTAAAAGATAAATTAATTGTAGGGGAGAAACCATCCTAAGCAGATATAGCAGCTAATCAAATCTCAGCAACTTCAGAAAATCAGCTGGTCAGTAGCATTCAAATTGCTTGCCCCCTCTTCAGAAAACTGGAAAAATTAAATCTGTGATGAAACCTATATTCTATAAGGAAAAAAGTCCATGTGGAAATGAAAGGGCTAATATAACAAAATGGAAGTCAAGGGCTATAAGAGAAGCTCACTGAAATAGCCACAAAACATCTCAGAAGCCCAGGTAGAAATGCATTTCTAAGACACTAGAGCACTTCAAAAGGAGGAAAAACAGATTCTAAAAACACAGAAAACTGGATAATAGAAGCTTTGAACAGAACCATCTTCTAAAAAGAAAGAAGACAAGGACATTCAATGATAAAGTATCTTGAACAGAGAATAAACTTTTTCTAGGAGGGGAAAGGAGTTTTTTTTAAGTAAGCGAGTTCTGAAGGTTATGAAGTTGTCTAATTCAAATTATTCGTAAGAATACACAAAGTAAAAGGACTTGTACACAGCTAGGGGAATTTCAAAGAAAGAAAAAACCACACACACAAAAAAAAAAAAAAAACTGTGAGAAAAAAAAGTCACCAAACCCACAACACACCCAAATCTCTGGATTCCAGTACTGAATCATGACACATTCCTCCAACTCATACATGAGTATCTTCTCCAGTATGACAACTCATTCTTTCTTGATTCTTTTTAATAAAGCTAGGCTATTTAAAACAGTTCATTTTTTCTCCTAAAAAAATTACAATATACTGGTGTGGCTAGCAGGAGGTTAAAGATCTTTTGTACAGATGATTTAAGAGAGCAGCAGGACGATAAGATTGTTTAAATTCCGAAGCATTAAAGTTAATATTTATTCTCAAAAAACTCAAAACCATTCCATTTTCTGGAAATGCACTGAAAATTATATGTAATTAAACAAAGAAAACTCACCAATTTCATTTTGCTGCACTCTCAACAGTTACTTGTACCATCAATTTCACTTACAATTCCCTATGACTGGCCTGAAGTTTCCAGCACTGTCATGAGCACTGTAGCTCTGAGTGCACACTGCTGTGTGTTAAACACACCCAGATTTAACTGCTCTTTCCCCCCTAAACACTTTTAATACATCCTACCACAGTAAAGGAAGAAAGCTATCATTCCTCCTTTTATGCAGATTATTTTGTAAGACTTACAGAAAAAAAAAAAGCAAAGAGATTCAAAAGATATTTTAATATTTATTGAAATTAATCTGTTAAAAACACGGTTGACTATTTTGACTATCCTTCTACTTAAATATTTTGAAAGTCTGTTTTTAAACTACTGCTACTGGATACACTTCCAGATTATTTTGGCATATCTCCAAGTATTTTTTAATTCAGTGGCAAAACACTAAAGATGTTAAATTATTCCTGGTAAAGGAAACTATAAATTGACTTCTTGCATTTTCCCTCAGGTTTTATCTGAGCCTTCTAGAAGAAGGCTCCTCCTTCCAAAGTTAGAGAGATTAATCATTCATAATATTCTTCTTATTTGTTACTCCAAAGAAAGAGCCATTTCACACTTGAGCATTTTGGGATTTAGAGGAACATAAAATCTTACATTTTATTTTAGGAAGACAATGAAGCTCATGTATTCTCAAACCCAGAGGACAGCCTAGTTCATCCTCCAACAGGAAGCTTTTGCAATTTATATGACATGTTCAAGGGTTCTTTGATGTTAAATTGCAATTTATGGTCAGCAATGACCATCTGTAGCCATGTAACAGCTTAGTAAAATCAACCTGTTGATGAGAATAAGTAAAACCCACACATGACTAAAATAGAATATGGTTTTCAAGGAATGTGTAAGACACTAGCTGGTAGTACAAAGGTTTAGTACAAGTAGCAGATGCCTAGTCAAACTACACTAAGTTAAAGCTCAAACCAGAAAATGTGTGATACAGAAAGGTCCTCCTTTGATTTGCCTCCAAGATCTGATGACCTGTGTATTTTCCCCACAGCAAGCCTCAACTCAGCTATCACATTTTATACTGTGAAATAACTGTCGACCACAAACTGCCTTTGAGATGCCATGATTTAGTCTTGACAATAAATGTAATTATCTAGTACCCCAAATTAATTTCTTTTAGATGGAAGGAACAGGTGCTGTACTGATCAAAAATAGATTTTAAAGCAACACATACACAAACTCACACCTGAACACTTGCATCACTTCTCATCTCCAAGCAACTGATAATATTGAGAGGCAAAGAATAACCAGGAACTGCTCTGACAGGTTAGTCTGCAAATCAACCGTGCTTGCAGTTTACTGCTCAAGTAATTGTTTCTATTTTAAGATGTTCTTGAAAATTAAACTTGATTAAATATAACCATGTTAAGACCGTGGAGAAGCTCACGTTCATTGGAAGTAAATGGTGCCCCAAGATTTCCCTTCAGCAGTCCCATAGCTCCTCCCAGTGGCCATAACTCTACCCTAGCAGATTACTAATTAGAAACGATTAATAAACATCTCAGATAAATAACCTACAAGGATCGTTGGTTACAACAATCAATACAAGCACAGGCACCAGCATTCTCTGAACTTAAAACCACAGTAGACATCCCAAACTTAGCAGGTTTCTACTGAAATACCATCCTGTCAGCTATATTTGGAAACTGCTTTAAGACTATTTCTAATTGGCTATTTGTATTTAGATTGAAGCAAAGCCACAGTTGACTTTCACCAGAATAATTGTGCCTCAGAATTTGATTTGGGTCAGAGATTTTCACTCTACTTTGATGCAGACCATCAAAAGAAACAACTCTCTGCAGAACTATGAAATGCAGTGAGGTTCACCCACTGATCACATTCCACATATCTCAGAGTAAGAAATGGCCTCTTAGACCCACCCTCATGACAGGGCCAAAAGAGAAAGGAAACACAGCAGTTACCTACTGCCATCTCCTGCTGTCATTACATAAATCCACTGAGCTTAGCACCCATGCCCTGAAAGTTATCAAGAGAAATGTGAAACCCACAGACTGTTTTAAAAAGAATTTGTCTTGCAAATAACTTCCTTGGATACTAGTCTGTCAAACACCAAACACAAAGCTGGGTCAACAAGAAACTCATTTAAAAAGTCATTATAGCATAGACAATCAACTCTATTTGTAAATTAAATGAGAAGGGAGGAACATCAGCTTCACAACTCATTAAAAGAGCCAGCACTTGAACTCCAGTTTAGTATTAAACTCTGCTAAATCAAATGCAGTAATAGTTTTATACCGAATTAGCCAGCTAAAAATTGACTCTACTAAAAATTCATGCTTGCAAGAAAAGCTTATATTTAATAACACTATTGCCTTCAGAAACTTCTGTAAGTTTTGCAACTATGTTAACAGGGTAAACTATCTTCAGAGAAAGACAAACACTGTTTAAAGTATGTTTTGTAGTCCCACTATCACTGATAAGCAGGGAAGGCAATGGAAATCAAATTTCCTTTCAAACTACCAGAACATATCACAAGAGCAAAAGAAAGGTAAGTACGAAATAACTGCCTTAATTTCTTAATTAGAAGCTTTAAATTACAGAAAATTACTGTATTTATTCAAGAGATTGATCTTAAAGTAATTCTTAACTTCATGTCAAGATATCTACCCTTAAACAGAAAATTTTAGTACTTAAAGTCTGTATAATACTATCATGGTAAATTATTTCTTTTATTTAGGAAAAACCATTTCACCACCCTTCTTTTAAGAGAGGCAAGTTCTTAAGTTTCATTCAAGGCTATTAAAATGAAACTAGATAACCAGAGCAATCATGTACTGTTCTGTTAAACAGATATCAAAGGTAAAATTGCATTCTCTGAAAGTCTGATCCACTTTTAACCTGTCCTCAAAAAAGCAAGAAAAAGTATCTTAATTGTAAATCACATCATGAATGGCTCCCACAGCTTCCTTAACTAAGAGACAAAACTAAACTGGAGTTCTGCTGTGTATTGTCTTCTAAAATGTACCCATCCATACCAAGTTCTTCTCTATTTTATGCCTAGACTCAAGTAAAAGCTCTTAATACATCTCCTTACTCATTTCTCAAAGCTACTTCAATTAAGCAAACAGTTCTAGCTATCCCTTGACTTGAGATCCTTCTATCAACTGCCAAATTGTTCAAGTATCTCAATGGCAGTCTTCCCAACAGTCTTCCACCCAATTGTCTATTTCAAGATTCACTTCCCCCATCCTAAAATCCAGAAATATTTAACACAACTGGCTGTGGGAAAGAAAAAAAGTAGTAGCAGGACTAATAAATCATTTTAATTGTTTGATAACTGAAACCTGCTTTAAAAAAGACATTTTACCTTTGAAGTGTTCACTTGGCAACTATCAATGGCAGCTGAAAACATGTGTAACTTCACACCAAATCAGCCAAAAGTTTGAGAGCTGTTAGCTAAAGGTATCTCCAGAATATGGGGTGTTATGGGACACTGACAGCTTTAAATACTTGGAACTTACCCCACAGCATGAGCACAAACACTGCATCCCAATGTTCCTAGATCACAAAGGGAAAGAATTCCCCAAATATAAGAACTAGTAACAATCTAATGGAAACTCTAGCATACCACATCCTTCTTCCTCAGAACACAGTTTTTATCAATGGGAATAAAAACCTTGTAATACCTTTGACCAGTTGATTCTCTTCATTGTGACCTCCAGCTTATACTTTTTCTTCTCTTTCATCCCATGTGGTAACGCTGGTATCACCGGAAAGGGAGCAAAAGGAGCTCCAAGACCTGGTGGCAGTGGAGGCCCACCAAAAGGTGGTGGTGGTGGAGGTATTCCTCCACCAGGTAGCAGAGGTGGTGGAGGTGGCACTGCTCCTCCAGGCAGTGGAGGTGGTGGAGGCGGTACCGCTGCTCCAGGTAGCGGAGGCGGCGGAGGTGGTACCATTCCCCCAGGTAGGGGAGGAGGTGGAGGTGGCACTGCTCCTCCAGGGAGAGGAGGAGGTGGTGGTGGTACTGCTGCTCCGGGTAGAGGAGGTGGTGGAGGGGGTACTGCTGCTCCAGGGAGAGGCGGTGGTGGAGGGGGCACTGCTGCTCCAGGCAGCGGAGGCGGTGGCGGGGGCAGGACTCCCCCCGGCAGGGGAGGCGGTGGTGGCGGAGGGGGTATCGCTGCGCCAGGCAGTGGAGGAGGTGGAGGAGGAACTGCTCCACCAGGCAGTGGAGGAGGTGGTGCATTTTCACTTGGTAGGGTTGGAGGTAATGGTGCTGCTTCTGTCAGTTGACCTGTCAGGCTTGGACCCTGAAACAGAAAAGAGGAGCTCTTTCATTAGGGTGGGGAGGAGGTTTAATGGGAAGTTGAACCAACTAGGATGCTTTGTGCTACACTTGACTAACTGAACCTCAAAGCAGTGAGGAATTCAACCACTCTCTTATTTAAATGAGAAGCAGTAACAATAGATTATACCACATGCCATAAAGCTGCCAAGTAAACTGAATAACCTAGCATTTTTATAAAAACAAATTGTTTCCATTTTAAAGAAAATTTAATAGTAGCAGTAACATTTAAGTGAATAGAACAGCATTTTATTTCTTGCCAATGCTCAAAACATTTATCCCACTTAGGATATTGTGGCAAACTGGGGTATAAGAGATGGCAGTGACCACGCTGAATTTTAACATCACTAATCTGCTGGTGGAAAATTTTCCACAGAAAATCACTAAAGCAGCTATTGCAGTGCAAGAGGTTATGGGGCCACAGTTGTTCATAACTGTCCTGACATCTTGTTTAGGAAGGAAAAAAGCACCAAAACAAACATCCTTTCTTTTAAATCTGTCTGCAGTTGTTTCCCCAGCGATAGGAAGAAAGAGCAATTGCAGTATCTGTTCTAGTAAGTTGTAAAAAGAACAATGAAGAGAAAGAGCTGCTTTGTTAAACCATCAGAGAGGTTTTGGCTGTAGTGATTAACATGATCCTAGTCCATAGCCTAGTACCAATTCCTCACAGATTCTTGTTTTTTTCAGGACTATCTGTTAAAAAGCAGCAGGAGCTAAGGCCAAACCACCATACCAGCTGATATTCCATTTCCTGAACTAACCCGTTTATTATTACAAATTTATGTAATATATGCTATGCAATTCACATGTTTTGCATACTATTTCCCTGGGCAATTATTTACTGTTTCTAATCTCAGGCAAGCAAGAGTTTGTGTCTCATGCCTCTCTGCCCCTTCCCCCAAAATAAAAAACATCTAACCATGAAAAATCCAAGTGAGTCTAAAAATCAGTGCCACAATTTATCCTATGGGGAGCACAGTACTACAGATAAAGAAGGCAAAGATACCAGGAAGTTATGTGTATCACTTGTATCATTACTGTTAATCAGCCATAATACCTGGATAATCTGACCTGTGTTAGAATCAGTATAATAATAATAGACTAATATTATATTTTTTCTTCTGCACAAGGCATGTGTTTCTTTTGTCTGTGAACTACTACACAAGTTGCAATGCAACAACTGATGAACTCACTGAAACAGGCTACAAATTCCAGTGTAACAATCTTGTAGATATTTGGAACAAACAATGAAATTGTTAAAAATGAACAGAAGTGTCTGTGTGAAAAGAGTAAGAAACCAGAAGACATCACAAGTTACAAGAACAACTTGTACTGATAGCAAAGGACACAATGAAGAACAATCCAACTGTTACATGCAATGTAATGTGCCTACACTAAAATGAGATGGACAGTGCTCTGATAAGGTTATAGCAAAGGCAACTTCCCAGCAGAAAACCAGCATCCTGAAAGCAGGATGATGGTAACCAGGATATAGCACATCACATGCTGTTCTTCCTCTTATTATCCAAAGATCAAGTGAGACCATAGACATTAAGATATTCACAATAAGGAAAAAAGGCAACAGAAGACCTTGCCTAGTATTGAGTAGGAGGAAATAAGCCAGGCTGAGGCAAAAAGATTGAACACAGATATGTCTTGGTTCCTAAAGAATATAAAAGAGCTGTCTGATATCAAATTCCTTGTCATTAAACAAAAGAAACCCAAGAGATTATGTGAGGACACAGCAGGCAGTATTTCTTGTCCTCTCTGCTTCACTGGTGATCCTGGACAGATGACTTGGAGATAGAGTTTTGGTGCTTGTGAGCAAAATTCATGAGGAAATGAATGCAAGTGAAATCAGCTTTGCTGAAATTACCACCTTGCACTTCAATAAAGTCTTGCCTTTTTGGTTATATTTACCTATGAGATTGTATAAAGCCAGTATAGTATCCTTTTAGAAATGGCTACAGTCTGATAACCAGAATTAAAAAAAATAATTTATATGAATCACATGCAGATGATGAAAGGGAAGGATATTGTGCATGCACAGCTGCCATGATTCCCACCTTTGCAATTCAAGTCTAAAGCTTTCTGAAACAATCACTTTCTGCAAACCTTATATAAAAGTAGTAATGTTGAAAGCATAGAAAAGAACTTTAAAAAAAACAAAACAAAACTAAAAAACAATTCAGGTGAGATTTAAACTTAACATGCCTAAGGAAATGTTTTCCTCAATAAAGCAAGTATGTGTGACAGATGTTGAATATACTACTATCTGAAGAAGTGTTTGTTTCATTAATTATCCTTAACATGCTGTTTGTGCTGGCTTAAAAATAAATAAATACAACTATATATAAATCAATACAGATATATGGTTCAAGCTCCACAGACGCAATACACCTCTGGGTACTTTCTTTTCAATTCTTGAAAAATCAAATCTAATTTAAAAACCTCAACTGGGGAACTTGGTGTGATTTAGTTTTATTACCTGTGTCCGTAGCTGTTTCACTTCTGTTTCAAGTTCTTTGATTTTCTCTTCTCGTTTCTGAAGCTCTGCCTGTGCCTCCTGTCTTGCTGTGAACTCTTCATCAAACTGCAGAGATGAACCAACACGTGTTTGTCCATTTATGTCCACACTAGATACTATACTTTCAGGAATTCTCTGAACAATATTCCTAGAGCAATAGATGCACTTTTAACTTCAAAAAATACAAGTGTTGTTCCCATATGTGTT
>JAOEGS010023511.1:0-26800 GCA_025447755.1 Corythornis vintsioides | reverse complement strand
ATTCTCTGAACAATATTCCTAGAGCAATAGATGCACTTTTAACTTCAAAAAATACAAGTGTTGTTCCCATATGTGTTGTTCTAGTACCGTTTAGTTCCTTCCATCAATAAGTCATGACACAGAACCACTCAGACCTGGCTATTTATTTAGTACAGCTATAAGGTCAACGGGTTTTCCCCCCCAACAGACCATTACAGACTTCCCAATCTGATCTCAAGTACCTATTTCATGCAGCCAGCTTCAGTTTGAAGAGATCTGTGAGCAGCTTCAGCCTGAGTAACTCACTGATCCCTTCAGTCTTTATGTCCCCATATAAAAATGGAAGTCCAGTACACACCATGATTGGGAAAAACCTGCTGTAAATTTTCATCCTGCTAGTGTTTGCCAGGTTTAAGAGATTATTAGCATCTTTAAAAGTTTCTGTATTTCATTGTCCCCCAGGACAAAGCAACAAAGGTGTGTTGGCTGCCACTAACAAAGTAAATTATGACAAATCTCTGCCAGGAAAGCATGCCAATTTGCTTTCTATAAAGCTCAGACACCATAGCTCATATTAAAAATGCTTCCATGTTTAACATTCAAGAGATAACAGCTAATGACTTCACTCTTCATTTGAAATTTGTTATCTTCACATTCAAGGGCTGAAGGAGACTTCTTAGAACCAGACCAAACATAGCAATTTTGGATGCTTAATGCACAACAACATAGTATATGAACTGCAGTACTATTGCAGCTTAATACAGCACATTTCATACCCTTAGACAGGATTCAATGAGCTGAGATTAAGGATTAATTTAATTAATTTATATAATCTAGGAAACAGGAATTTAAGTAACTTGAGAAAACATGTTTTAGCAAGGTAATTTCAGTGAAAACTCCACTAATGCAGAAAAATAAGCACCAATTTCTTTAGAAATACCCCAAAAAAAGATTTTATTACAAGAAATATGCTGTGCTGGAATTCTTCCTACAGAAATAACCTGAAATGCATAACCTCTCCTGTATCTAGTAATAAATGACAACTGCCCGTCCCCAAAACACAACTTGGTTATCAAGTTCCTAATAAAAGGAAACTGAACAGGAAAAATAAATTTGTAAGCAAAATAGGCTCCAAAATATACTGTAAGATTTCTAAATGTGAAGAGTAGAGAAATAAATTACTCTTCCTCATAATAGCATCATTGACCAGGAAGAAATAAAACAGAATTTTTATTTTAGCACCTCTGAGCCTAAAGAGCTGATGTTTTTTCACACACAGAATGGCACTGCTTTTCACTAAGCTCTTCAGGTTCTAAAACAAAGCTCAATGAAGAGTTATGAGTTTTCAAACTTCTTTATTTTTAAGCATATATCTGCACTTTAGGTATTTAGCCACTCTATGACTCAAGTATTTCAGGACAAAATAGCCATGAATTTTTCCCCATCAGTTTCCTATAGCAAAAGAATGCAAAGGCATGCAGAGCTCATAGAATTCATCTGCTGCTGAATTCAGAGCTGGAATCAGAGCCTCGTGTCACACACACAGAGAGAAACCCCAAACCCACAGGGCTGTTAAGTGTAAGAGAACATCCTGCCTATGAGTTTGCCCAGTTTCCACTAAGTTTCTGCTGTGAAACAAGGCTAAGATATTCCTGTCAGGATTCTGTTTCGTACCTTAGAAAGAGGGATGATTAGGACTTACCTTTCTGGAAAATTCTGCTGCTTTCTTTTCACTCTCTTCTACTTTAGCTTTGTCCACAGATGCATCTAGAATGGAAGTAAAATATCACACAGAAGTCAGGTGAAACACATCACAGCTCTGAGGTGTCTTCCAACTGTAATTACTCTATGATCCCATGATGCAAAAGCAATAGATAAAAACATAAGGTTGCTCATGCCAAACATGCAGCAAATTATTTTAATAAGCAAAATATGTAAATAGAAAAAAAGTAGAGGACACATGACCAAAGAAGACTGATCATCAAAATTATTCTGCTTCTGACAGATGTGAGTTTGCATGCTTTTCTCCTTTATATCAATCTGCACTACATAAATTATGAAAAAAAAAAGGGATTTTTACACTGCTATCAAGTAAAAGTTACTTCTGAAGTTCCAAATCAGAAAGTCTCCTTTCCAGACTAGGAGGCTAAAATCATGCATTTCCTCACTTGATTCTAATTATTTTGTAGGTAAAGATTAGTTACCTTAAACTATCCTCTAATCCTTGGAAAATATTTCAGAATATTTTCTTAGAATGAACTGTATACCAAGTATAAAACCACTAGCAAGTAATGCTAATGTAATGTTTGGTATTTGTAACAGACTTGAAATACACAGAATTTATGAATGAGAAATTTTGGGTTATCAAAAATATTGCATTCAAATATAAAGCTAATATAAAGAGAAATATGGAGAAGCCACATGCCATTTCATTAAAAGTTGCCAAGTTTGATCTGACCTTCTCCATAAGTAGAGCTATTTCCAGCAAATTGAAAAAATTCAGAGTCAATTCAAGTCTAGACAGAAGAACACAAAGAAAACTGCACAATTCAGCAAAGGAAGGTAAAATTGCTTGGAGTATACAAACCAATAAGATGGGACAAATCCACATCCAATCTTCCTCGACATTTAAAATCCGGGTCTGTGCCACAGCACTGCAGGACTATCTGAGATATGCATTCTTCTATTATCTTGTAATACTGAGGTCTAGCAAAGAAGATATTTTACAAGGTAATAAGAATGTGAGCAGCCATTTATGCAAAAGAGGGAGGAAAAAGGGGCAACTTTAACTCTATGAATTACACAAATGCCAGTAAATGGTGGAGTTAAACACCTTACTGGTACTCTGGCTAATAGAGCACTGCTGTCAGTTTCTCAAAGGTATCAGAAGTTCAAGACTCCACTGAATATTGTGCACTTCTCATTTCTCCTTTGCTTGATAATAATCAATAAAACAAACAACACCCTTATTATTATCACTATATGCTGCAAGATTTATTTAGCACATTCCTAACAATGAACTCCATCTGTGAGACAAGTACCAGTTTTCAATCACAATAATAAACTCATTTTGGTTTTTTTGTTATCTTATTTGCTTCATATACACATCTCTACGTAATCATCTCAGGAATCTCTAAGATTAGGGGATTCTGCACTCAAAATTATTAGTTCTTAGCAGTGCAAAGTGCAAAGGTATTACATCTGAATTTCACATACCACTGACTTCCCAAATTTGGAAACCCTCAAGCCTCAACTGAAGATATTCCAAACTTTCAAATAAAAATCTAGTGTTGTATTTTACTACTTAATTTTATCACCTTGCATACCAATTGTTTTTATCATCCCTTTATAATTAACAAAAGTTACTTCTTAAAACAGGATTTTGTATTAATTATTTTGACACTGCTAAGACACTATGAGGAGCACTTAAGAAGCTCACACTGATACAAGGGCAGTTACAAGGCACTGTAGAAATAATTTCAATTCTATGTTTATACAATTAAATTCCAATCTCTTTTAAGTCGTGAAGCTGTCAAATTTCAATAAAGGAAGAAATGCTCAGTGAGATTTTCAGATGAAGGTATTAGAATAAGGTTCACAACTTGGAAATAAATATTATTAGATATTTAAAGATGAGGTTCTCAAGATTAACATGGAGTAGAAAAACAACACACAAGCTCCAGAGCAACTATTCATGCAGTTACCAGCTGCTCAATTACCACAGTCTTGGGTTCTATTCTTCCCCCTACCCACTCAGAAAAAAACAAACCCAACCTGAGAGCTGACACTTACTGGATATAGTAATCAGTCCTGATGAGAAGGAAATGTTGGAGAATTGATAAGAAGTAATTTTCAGAAGAAGTGTCTTTCAGCATATTATACAGCACGTGAAACACTTCATTCACATCAGTGCAAACATTGTTAAGGAAATACAAAGGCTTAAAAAGCAACAACAAAAAGACACATTCCACCCCCAGACAGAACAAAAACAAACCAAATGAAAATCCAGAAATTACTCCCCACAAAACCCCCCACCTCATCCCTTGGTCTCTAGATGTTACTTACATTGTTGAAGAGAAGCCTTCCAACACTCTGAACTCCTGCACTGATTAGGAAATTATTCTTTATCCACTAAAATAATCGACAGAAACTGTCCCTAGTTTAACAATTAATACATATTCTATTACTATTCAGAAAAATTATACTACAAGCTTATTATCATAAAATGCTGTAAATGTATTCCAGACCAAGCTTTGATTTTGATTCTCAAGTAAGCCAGGCTATTGGCAAATATACACTAGTCAATCATTTTAATTTCTTAAAAAAGAAAATCACCTGCAATTACCTGTTGGTAATGCAAAAGCATCTCTTGTGATTTTTCTTTTTTTTTTTTTTTTTATTGCTCTCATTGGTTCTCACTGCTTCTCAAGGACCAGCTACTATTTTCAGAAGTGCAAACAATCACTCAACTTATGTAACTTTAAATTTCCTGCTTCTTCACAAAAAGAATGCACCTTAAGTGCTTCAGGACCTACTAGAAATGTTGTTCCAATTTAGTAATAAAAACTCATTTTTCTTCAAACTTACAATCTGCTATGGGTGCAACTGTCCATCTTCTTGCATTATTAAAGACAGAGGTTAGTTTAGTAGGTGACATTTATAAGAAATAAATTCCATTCCCAACGACTTACATTTGACATGCAAATTTCAGTACTAATTTTCTAAATAAGTTTTGAATATAACAAAAGTGGGGGAAAAAAACCTGCTTGAGAAGCTCCCTGACACGACAGGCAACTGTGACAAATAAAGTGCACATAAAACATTCCAACTTCATAAAGTTATTAAACAATGCAACAAGTTATAACATCATTTCTATAAAGGATATTCCATTTCAACTTTGATATCATTGAGGCGATGTGACAGTTCAATTAAGTCTTCTTCTTTGTTCTCATCAAACACTTTCAGCTGAATATCAAGCTCTTCATTATCCTTATCTTTCAAGCCCTATTTTTCAAGGCATAGTATATCTTAATTTTCCCTTTTTTAAAGCAAGAATTCCACCACCCACCCACCCACCACCAAAGATTTTATCATAACAAAATATAAGACATTAACCTTTGGAACAGGAATAAGTTGTAACTCAGTGCCTAAGGGTTTTATTGTAATTGAATAGCTGAGAAAAATTAAGGCAAAATAGCAGCAAATATAGCAAGTATGAGCTGCAGAATAAATATGAAGCCTTCTAATTGAGTTGTATTCTCTTAATGGAGCACAGTCAGCAGTTTATGGTTGTTAATGTCTGAGTTTCTTTTAAAATTGCATAAGGATATTTCAAAACATTGGTGGAAGTGAACTTGAGAGGCCTAAAGAAGCATGAAGAAGATATGCTTACAACTCTTAAATTGATCTGGATCACAGGATTAAAACAACCATAGTAGACTGACAAATACTTAACAGGGAAGTAAATAAAAAGTTAAAAAATATTATACTCTGAGGAGGAAGAAATTTGGGGTTTTTTTTGCAAGGAATGCAACCAATTTCTCTAATACACTGAGAAACCAGTTTCCTCCTTGGCAAATCACTAAACAGGAAACTAATTCCCAAGTTGTTATGTGAATGCACTCCATGCTTGAAATGAAAATTGGCCTGGAATTGTCACAACTGGATATCCACAAACTGAATGGCAACTGTGTATATTCTCCAATAATACCATTTCTGATGTTTGAAGACCAGAGAAGGCTGCTATGAATTGGGACAGATTAAAAGAAATACAGATGCTCCTCATGATTGTTTTTCATTCAAGAAATTCTCTTTTTAAGTTTCTTGAATATTTATCATTGAGCACAGATATGAGCATAATAGTTTCTGAAGATACTTTATCATTAAGAAAGTTGCTTTCTCACACACCCCCCAAAAAAACCCAACAACCTTCTCTACCTTGGACATTGATTGCATGCAGAATAAATTATCTGACCTCAATGTAATTAATACTTAACAAATAAACTCTATTAAATATTGACTATTTTATTTGATATTGCAGATTACATTAATGAACCTTACTAGAGACAGAATTTCAACATAATAACTTTTTTGAAAAGATTATCACTAAATATTTTTTGTTCTTCAAGTTATATCTGTGTCAGTATAGTTTACAGAGCTGAATGTTCTAAAAACTGAAAGTTTTTATTCCTGACAAATGTAGATGATTCACAACTTTATCTCTTAAAAAGTTGTAGCAGTATAAATTCTGTTTCAGACAAAGCAAAACAGGTACTCTTTCATCTTTTGGGAGAAACTGCTGACTAGCTTAATTCTTCATGCACATATAAGAATGGTTTCTTGGCTGAGTTACACATCTCCACCTAAATCAAAAATATTCAAACCCAAAAACCCACAGGGACATACTCTGTGTGCAGCTGCATGAAGACAAGCAGTCTCAAAGAGAATGGAGTGAATTTGACTTTTTCCTTTAAAACTCCAAATGCATTTTCAGAATGCAGATTAAAGAAAAACAGATTTCACAGAAAACAACAGGAACAACACATACAAAGAAAGTTAATCCAAGATTGGCTCCACAGCCAGGCTCATATTCACTGCATGTGCTTTGAGCTCATGATGCTAAATTTGACTATTCCATTTAATTCCTAATACACTGACTTGTTTCAACTGCTCTTCTGGTTTACAGAGCTAATGGAAGCCAAAATTTGCAACAATGCAGAATGGAGGCAGATTTGGATTGACAGTCCTTTCCAGGTCTGACCTTCCCCACTCCCAGTCTTTCACACTGCTACCCTCAGTGTCATAACTTGGTTATCTTCAACAATTACAAACAGTTGTCTGTGATCAATTCCTATATACAAAATGACTTACAGGCAATATTTTCTTCAGGCCACAACGTAGAAACTCATTTCTCAAGTGTATCCTGAAATCAAGATCATCTGGGGATGTAACAAGGGCATTGATGAGCTGCATGCATGCTACCTGGTATTGAAAATAGAGGCAAAAACTTTTAGTATATACAGAATGCAAATAAATGCTGGTTTTGACTATTTCAATTTTATTATAAAAACAAATATCAAGAGATGGCTGCTATTTATTACGTGGCACACGTGCAACACTTGACTTCAGATCCTCCAAAGAACATCAAATACAGTTCAAACTCTAAGTGCTTCTGCCGTGTCAAAATTCTATCACATAAAGGATCATACTTGATCTCAGTAAGTTATTCCCACACTGCAACTCCTCCACTTCCTCCTCAGTATTCATCAGTTTGTGGTGAATTCAAACACCATGATTGAAAAATAAAAATAAGCCACAACAAAATACAACCAAACACCCATATACGAAGTAATTCACATCATCAGGTGTCTTCTCAATTCCAGCACAGCACTTTTACAAAAGGCTAGAAGTCTCAGGATCCTGGCTAATGCTTTAGTGCAACAGCTGTGTGCTTTAATTGATTTACTTCAAAACAGGTAGACAAGAGCATAATGCCAAAAGTGCTGATCCACATTAAAAGAATAAAATTGGACTCAAGGGAAATACCAAGTTTGGTAGAAGATGTTAACTGCAAACACAAGTAGCATTAGAGTTGGGGGAAAGAAAAAAAAAAAAAGGTATCAATAGCTCTAGAGAAAAAAGTCAGATAAAAGCACCCTTCCTGTTTTAATTACATACACTATTTAGTTTTAATAGAACACCTTATGGAGTCTTCAATTCCTATTAGAACTTTCTGAAAGGCACTCCCTTTATAGAGCTGCATCTCAGACAGTGCAGCAGCATCATGCTCGCCTGACTGACTCTTGTTATTTCACTGCTATGACATGACTTAACAAGCCAGAGTACATGTCCAATCTGAAATTAATAGAGAGAAGAGCTGCCATCTGCTATGATTGCTTTTGCCAGAAGAGACTCTGGCTTAATGGCTTGTGCTAATACATTACAAGTAAAGAACGATTTTGTCAGAAAGCAGTTAATGAGTCTTGCAGTTGTACCTTTACTGACACATAACAAGGCTTGGGGGTGGGAGGGGGGGATGTGTAGGGGGAAGAGGGTGAGCAGGAATGTGTGGTTGGTTTTGTTTATTTTAAATCAACAAGGTCATAAAGTAGAAGACAACTTCTAAATGAATTCTTTGTGATAGCATTATGAAGATGACAGAGTTATTTATAAAAACTTACTGAACATCATTAACTCACCAGCCCTGAAACAAGAGCTACTGCTGGTAAATGTGGCACTAAGACAACTAGAGCTGATAGAGATGATGTAATAGTAGAATCAGTTACCCTTCATGCATGTATACCTGTTCTGCTCATATTCTACCTTGCTATTACATTCAGCCATGGTAGCTGAAATGTAAGACTTTAGCATAACAAAATAGAACTGCTGTATTATGAGAACAAAATCAGTGCAAGTCATCCTTTAGTAAGATATTCAGCCAATTGGTCTCTATGCAAACACTTCCAGTTACTAAAACCAAACAATTAAAAAACCCTTTGCATTCTAATAGCAACCAAGACTCCCAGGCTATGCAGATGTAGATCCAGAGCATAAAAAACTCCCTCCATTGACATATAAGCAGCAATGACCATGACACAGAACATGGCTCAGTGAAGATCACTGACACAGAAGACTGTTTATTATTTAAAAAAAATATTTTTTAAAACTCACTAGGTTATCCTTAGAGGTGCACCAGTGGCTGAGGAAGGGTAGATGTCAGACACACACCAAGGAATGCACAGCTCTTGTTAACAGAAGCAGCCAGGAAATCCTTCTGCACATTACCAACCTCAAAGGTGCCTTGCCAGGACTGGACATATCCCATCCACTTCTGTCACAGTTATATTTCTACTTAATTTCCTTCTCATATTACTGAATGATTAACCAATTATCACTGTCCTCGTGTCATGATTTTATTTCTTTCTTAAAAAAAGGTCAACCATTCAATCTACCAGATGCAGGCAAGGATTGATGTCTAGGATTTGACCTAAATTGTCATTACTAGAGAGGATAAGTTCTCAATATCCTTCAGAGCCAAATAAAACACTTGACCGAAGATCCTTGAAATATTCAGCACAAAAAGCCCCTTCAAAATACTTGGATTTGAGGAAGATCTGTGTTTATCTATTTCTTCATTCAGTAACATTACAAAAGAGTGAACAATCCTGGAAGTATGTTCCTGCCTCTGGCACTTCAAACAGGAAGATACTTGAAGCATGTGCTCACTGAGGGCATTCCTCTTGTGCTTCTAAATTAAATGAGCACAACACCAACGTGTTCTGTCCTTTTACAAATGTATTATTTGGATGGAATCAGTTCAAAGCCATAAATACAGGATCTTCTGCTCACTCTGGTTGGGATAAGGTTGGGGGAAAGTGGGTGTTTAAACCAGCAATGCACTTTTTGATGCCTCTTCACTAAATCCAAAAGATACAAGGACCACTGCTTCCAACTCCTTAAACCCCAACTCTCCCAGGGCTCTAGTAATAGTAACTAAAACATGTCAGAGGACAGACAGAGCTAGATTTTTATTGGGCTATTAAACCACACAAAATTCCAGATCAAGAAGATTAAGTGGTGACAAAGGTAATAAAATGCTTTCACAGGCTTATTACCTGAGCCTTACATCTGGTATCCAGGAACAGAAATATCACTAATTATTTTATTAAGGTCAAGACCTTTTGATCCTATTTTTGGGACAAGGAATTGAGGTTCTTGGTTTCACACCATTCACAATTAGAAAAGCTAGTTTCACCATATTCTATTTTTTTTTTCTCTTTTACTAAACACTGAAGTAATAACATTAAAGGATTTTTCTGGTAAATAATAATAAAATAATACACAGTCTTCTAGTAATTTAGATCCTTTCTGAAGTCTTAGTAAGCAGATGAAAAGTAAACCCACCTGCAGGGGTAGGAACTCATGGTTTTCCAGTCCTTCAACAATCTGAGAAAAACGTTCCCTGTTGTGCTTTTCAGAAGCAGTTGTTATAGCATCTAAAAGCTTCTCCAGGCTAAAAGAAAGATACAACTGGTAAGAAGCACACACAGCCAACCTTCTCATTTTGAAGATACTTAGTCCACTATAAACACAATCCAAGCCATTAGTGGAGTGACTGAGGATCTGAATACATTTATCTACACTTATCTACATAGAAGTTGAAAACAAACCAAGAACGACTGTTAAAATATCTACAAGATTAAAGCTGAATTTAAAAATAAAACATAAAACACAAACCAGTAAATCTCTAAACTCTTGACAACCAATGATTAACAAACATTTAAAAATCACTACATTTGCAAGACTGTGCACTAGGTACTGGCTGATTTATTTCATAAGTGGGAATTCAAATGAATTATTTCAGAAATAAAAATGGTTTTCAATTTATTGCATAGAAGACATGGAGTTTGCCCTTCAGTAAAATAAAATACTCAAAAATGTAATGTAAATGTATGTTAACTGTGTTTTTAAAATGTCATGGAGATGTCTATGTAACTACATAACTTGAACAATCCAAAGCTTCTGCTATAAATGGAAATTTTTTGCCCCATCAAATTTGTTAGGTTTAGAGAGGTGATATCTTAATAAAACCCAGATATGTATTAATTTATATATTATCTTCTAAAGTAATGAAAACAACTTAATGGTGTCAAATCAGTAATTTTCAAATATAGTAAATTAATCTCCCCTCCTCAGAGGAGCTGCCCCAGTCTCCATCCTCCCCACAGCACCAGGCTCATCAGTGGCCAAATGACACACATTGTTCTGAAGTGTCTTGACATATGACAGCTTTCCTTATGGTGATTATAACTTCACAATTCCTGATCACACATCTGAGATACATGAAATCACAAACATTTTTTTCAGCAGTCATTTATGAACAGTTATGGCTCATTAAGTCTTCACTTTTTTATAGTAAGCAATCATAGTGCTTTCAGACCTTCCACTTAAGCCAGTTTGTAGATGTCTGCTCATTTGCTTTTGTCTGATTTAATAATGGATTAATGCATCAGAACAGGTGAAAGTCTCATTTAAACTACATTAAGAAAGTAAAGACTTAACAGGTTACATTTGTTTCACTGACAAGTTTTCTCACCTGTGTCCAAAGTGACAACTCATAAGGATTAAAAAAAATATTATAGATTGTTTCAATATCTTACTTACATATTTTCCTCTCCAACAATGCAGATAGCAGAAAGTATTTTAACTGTTTCTGTCATCATGTGTGGTTGCTTTGGATCAATTGCTCTTGCTAACAGCAGGAGACTTCTTTCATCTCCTAGAATCCTTTGCAGTCCGTACTTAAAGAAACAAAAAGTTTTCAGTGAGAAGATTGTATTTGGGATCATCTTGGGGCTTCAGATCCTTAGGAATACTCACCCCCCACTCCCCACTGTTTGAGGTCTGGCAATACTCTACAATACCTTCTGGATATTATCAACTGGGGACACAGCCTCAGATCTAAGATGGGGAACACTGCCTTTTCTCCTAAGAAAGACTCAGATCCCATATTTCATAAAATCAGGTATCCACCAAAAGACAACTCTGGGGGTTTTTTTCTACCTATATCTGAAACAACACTATAATAATTTATTTTCCTGTAACTCCAATAGCTCCTGGTAAATGGAAATTATATTTTCCACACAATTACTGATAAAGCTTGATATTCTTTTTTGAAATTACTATCTTCATTAATGTCTTATATATTTTATTTTCATTTTTGTAAAGATGAATCTAAAAAAATTACACATGAACATTTCTTCCAAAGTAGCATTATTTTTCTTTTTCATTTACTACAGGTTAGTTGGTAAATCAGATTCCCACTTGTGTGCAGGTACACTCTAAGTGCAGGAATAGAGGGGTGAGGCATTTGACCACTTCAGTTTACTTCATCAGACAGGCTTCTCTGTGAGATTTTACTCAAAAATTACACGTCTACTGCATCGAGTCAGATAAAACTTAAATTAGACCAAAGTTTTTCCCTTTAACCACTACCTACCAACTTGAAAACTGTAGCTAAAGATATTAAATCATACTCAATCTAAAATCAGATTAGAGTTCATTATAGTAACAAAATTACGTACTGTAATCTGTATTTAGAAAGAAATATTTTCCTTTCAATTTCACAAACAATTCAGATACCTTAAATCCATACTAGCACCCCATTTGCCAAATAGTTTCCTTTTAAAAATCAATAATATTTAACAAAACTAAGACAAAATGCATATTCACAAAGGCTTATGGACACAAAGGACACACAAGCTTCCTAGCTTTTCTGAGATTCAACATGCTACAGAAATCTTGAAGTCAACAAAAAAATGTTACAAGTACTTGAACTTAAAATATTTCTTACTTTGTTGTTCATAAATGCTTTGAGGCACTGGATGAGTTTATGTTGATTCTTCTTATCAATACTTTCTTGCCTTGGAAAAAGAACAAAACATAAGTACAAACCATCTTCACAAGCTCTCCCATCCCACCCTCAAATTATCAGGGTCCTTACTGTTTCTTGTCCAGAAGCTTTTCCAATGCATCCAACAGAAGTCCAAGACCTTCATGTCCAAAATTGTTAACCCAGCTGGAGAAAGGAAGAAAAATGCTTTTAATTCTTTCTCAATCCAATATAAAATTTGCCAAGTTATGTCTCCAGTACTGCCTGTACATCTCTTCATAATCACTGCTTTGAGTCTCACTTCTCAGGAAGACCTGGTCATCCATTAAGACAAATGATCAGTTGCAACAACTAAAAATTGCTGAGAACCACTGTGAGAAGTGAGAAGATACTGCAGGAAACTGCAAGCATTTCAAGCAACAACCATCAGCATAATTACTTTGGTTTAAAAAACAAAAACAACCAACAACAAAAAACCCTAAACTAAAAACTACACATCTCTTTCTTGCTTTACAAAAACAGTATGATGAAAACTACAGCAGAAATTACTACTTACCTGACTGGATTGCTAGTTAGAGACACTCTCAGAGACTCTAGACAATTAAGAAGCTTTTCCTCTGAAATTCCAGATCTCAGTTCATGAATATATTCTTGTGAGGACAGTGTGCATTCATGCTTGCTGTTTTTCAGTCCACCCTAGCACAGAAGACAGGATGCTGCTTATTGTTATATTGATCACAGGTAGCATTTAGATGATGAACATTAGGCAAATATTTTCACAGGAGTTTAAAAATCACCATTTTCCCTGTACAACTGTTAAAAACACCTGAGTTGACTTTGATTTGCTGTGGTTAATTATTTAGTGTTTATATCACAAGGGTAAATATTTTTCTGGAATCTACTTCTTTGAGTAAAGTGCATATTCTACATCTTAGATATGAAATATTAATTCCATCATTCAACTGTATTAACATGTTTAACTGCTACACAGCCTCATTAGCATCCACTTCACAACCCTGTATTAGAAACAGCCATAAACAGAAACAACACCCCCCCCAGAGTTGTTATCAAACCTCTCTGATCTTTCCCACTGTCCCTGTCTTGTGTTTCAAAAAAGCTATGCATTATTACTATGAGCATATCCTAAACCTAATTACTCCAAAAGAAAGGAAAAAAATAAACCACTAAAAATAACATGGGAATGGAGCTGGCATCCCCCAACTGTTAAATCAGTGGTTTTAAAAACATGCAACTGCACCATGATTTCTTGCTGTACCATAATTCCATGTTTGGCCACTGAGAGATCTCTAGAGAATCTTGTTTGTTACAACAGAGTCATACTGAAGACAGAGCTCATCTCCCTGCTGAATTGCCAGTGCAGCAGAACTACCTACCAGGTATTTCAGCATATACCAGATAATCAGATTTTAGAGCTGCAGTATTCAAAACTATTAAAAATATCCAAAATGGACCAGAGGGTAAAACTACTTTTTTTGTACAGCCGTGACAAGTTGCAGGCAAGCAGGCTTACCTCAGAAGAGTGGTTATGATTAACATGCAGCTCCTAAAGCTCCTTAGTGCTAAATGGTCTGTTGAAGAGAACCTGATAAGGATGTCATAGATGTAAAGGCAATATGGAAAGTCCCTCACCCAGAATAGGATTTATGCATATTTGGTTTTAACTGTATCAGGAACTACTCTGACTACTGCAATCTTCCAATTGTCTCTCTTTCAAAAAGCTACACTTCCAGTGAAGTTTCAGGCTTGCTCTATTCAAATCCTTACCATTCATTTTCCTAAAATGACACTAAGTATGGCTGATGAGAAAATGACTTGTCTACATTTAAGTTAATGATTTCTACCCACATACATTCCACTATTAATGCACTTAAAAGAACTGTGTAAATGTTCACAACACCTTCAGATTGTTTGTCCTCACCTCAACAAAACAACAAATCTGACAGGTCATGAACACAAGACAACAGTCTCTGGACTATGTCAACTTCCTAGAGGTTTCTTGCTGGCACACATAGCAGCTTTAGCTGGGTAACACATGCCAATTATACATCAAAAAACCAAGCCAAAGATGAGTAAATAGCATACAAAAGAACTACAGTCTGTCATGATCAACCTCTGAAACAAAGAGATGCTCTTCCACCAAAAGGAAAAGAAATAAATGGGTAGAGGTTCCCTCTCTCAGAGTAGGAACTGACTATAGATCAGCTAAGTAATTAGCACTACATATGGGAAATCATCATTGTTCAGAAAAATCATCACTCAAAGACCATAAGGAAAAGAACTGGAAAACAGCAACAGCTTTATGCTGTTTCTTACATTGGATGGAAATCAAAAAAAGATTGTATGTGTAGCTAACATACACCATCTACACAATACATTTTTATCATTTCAAAGAACAGCTATTCCCCAAATCCTAAAAGAACAGAAGCAGGGCTGTAAGTCACAAAATCTACAGAGACAAGATAACAGCAACTTCAATCAAATGCCATTACGTGTTAACTAGACCCTAAAAAGCACACCAGAGTGCAAGATGGATTTGTTTTTCCAAGAATATTATTTCCTGTGGGTAGCCCTTGCACTGCACTCTCTCTGTAAGCTCTGAAGGAGTTTCCTACTCAGATGAAGTACTCAATGTCTTTGCTTTGTTGTCTGCCATATTTAAAGCAAGAAGTGCTCTTGCTGCCTCCTCTTCCTCTGGGTACAGAATATTAGTGAGGACCCTCTCCTGATGAGGCCCTTTTTTTTTTTTTTCAGAAGGTGACACCCTCAAAAATTGCTGAAGTTAGAAGTTATAGGAATTGGTAGCATGATCTCCTAAGCTCCTCACCAGTGCCTTGGAGGACAGGAATATTTCTTCACTGTTTCTATGACTAAGCACCTCAAATTGCAGAGCAATAAGGAACCACCAGCCCTTCCTTTCCCCATGTCCCTCCTCCTTTCAAAACAGATAACTAAACTAAAGATGGTTCACAAAAATCCATTCCCAAAATCACCCAAATCCTCCAATTAATGCTAGAGAATCCTCATCTTACCAGGATGACTTTTCTGTTATTTTCTACCATCAGCTTTCCACTCTCAGCCCACTCCCACCTCTGGCCAAGCTAACTGGAGTGCTCCCATCAGGTGCTGTTAGTCCAGAGGGTTTTATTGGAATACTATTTTTACAGGAAGTAATTTTACAGAAAGTATTTTAAGTAATCCTACTGTTGTCCCGAAAATAGATCATTTAGCTGGTGTGCCAAATCCAGTGCACAGAGAGATCTCAGATGTATTGCAATCTTGGGCAGGGTGCTAGCAGGCTAAGGGCAAGAAAACCAGCCCAGCACTGACAGGGCAGGGAACAGTTACACACTGGGAAGTTGACATGAAGGAACATCCTAAGGACCGGCCCCCATTAGCCCGGGGCTAAAATCGATGTGTTTTGAATTGATGTGTTTAATTGAAGAAAGATTTGCTGTAAACTGACTTGGTGCCCCCCTGAGCAATGTTCTCCAGGGGGCCTCTGCCTCTTCTGCATAAGTGATGCTGATGAGGGGCGTACCCAGCCCCGTTGTTATCTGTGGGGTTAACGATGTTTCTGTCCTGGAGCCAGCCTAGCAGCCCAGCAATTAGCACCCTAAACACCATCCTTCTGAGCCCCTCCACGTGGATCAGATAGCAATATATATGCATTTCTCATTTACTTCATTTTGAAGTACAAGGTCTTGGGGAAAGATCTGCTTTCCGTCAGAGCATCTAATAAATGCTAAAACAAAAGTGAAGTTCAAAGAAACTCGAGAGAGGTGGGTCCCAGATCAGAACTTTCAGAGATTAAATCAATGCACACGATCAAAAATCTTTGAACTGACTATATGATCAGCTGCATTCACAGTATTGCAATGAAGGAATTCATGATGTTTTTGTCATACATTCATGATCACTCGGGTGGAAGCTTGAGCCACACATGGAAAAATCCTTCTCTGAGGGAGAAATGAAATTTTAGTGAAAAACTAATTTTAAGGAAACTGCTGGAAATCTCACCAAACGAATCCAAGGATATAAATGAAAAATCTATATGCCTTGATTTCCCATGAAGGCAGTAAATCTAATACATTCAAATCTGTGCATGGGACACATCTGAGGGACAGCCGTGACAGAGAAACAGGACAAGCACCATACAGTGCAGAATACAGTGAAAAATAAACTTAAGCAAGGTTTTCTAACCTTCTTTCTACAGAAGTTTGTTGTTGGTTGTTTGGTTTTTTTTAATATTAGAGATGTAGGCAAAAATGAAGTATTTTAGATATTCTATTACCATTTATCTTCCTCTGCTTTGACTCCAGGCGATTTCAAAGTTGTTGGATAAACAACTTCACCCAGGCCTTAGAAAAAGTTCAGCTTTAAACACTACTCAGATTTGCCACCAGGGGCCTGTAAACAAGCTTGAGAATCAATATCTAACCCGACAGGAGAGCAAAAGCATTTTTCCTCCATGGGGAAATAAGGAGATATCCTATCTACTTGATGGTAGGGAACCATGGAGCACACCTCAACTGCTCTGACAGTTCAAACACAAGATGAGAAAAACCAGCACAAACTACTCCTCTTGGAGACACCAAATCATTTAAACCCCATTAGGTCTCAAGCTAAAGCCAAATCCAGTTGAAGATGTAGTAGTATGTAGTTTCCAAACAACAGTTTTAACTTGAGTGAGAATGTTGGCAGCCAGTAGACTGAATTCTCACACTAGCCCAGGTGATCAATTCACTTTACCTGTGCCATAATTTAGAGAAGAAAAACACTTGTCAGACAGAAACAAGTAACTGGTACTAGCCTAACTATTAAAGAAGTGGAAATTTACACTTTGCTAGTGACTAACTGAAGAGCTCTCCATTATTACAATCCTGTTTCTATCTCAAGCAAGTTCTAAATACTTGTCAAAAATAAAAAAGTCACTGAAATCAATCATGACAACATCAAATGTAGCTGAGCACTTAATCTGAGGAAAGTTATGCTATGCATTATTTCTTTTTATGCTTATTAATTGACCTTCTGAATCCTCTGTATTCATCTTACTCTCACACTGGTACCCAGTGGCTGACATTGCCATGAGAAACTATAAATATTAATAATGAGGACAAAAAAAATCCCTATCTACAGAGAATGAAGTAAGCCAAATACTGCAAATTTAAAGTTTCAAGTGTTTGCCTTCAATTAAAAGACAGACAAGACTAAACTGTATTTGTTACTCACAATGAACAGATGAGTTCTCAGTGAGATTTAAGTATTTGGAAAAAATTCCTGAAAACTTAAAACCAGATCCTTCAAATGACCTTAGACTGGGTGTGATAAACATGATGGAGTTAGTGGATCATTACTTTGATAAAATAAGGATTCAGTTATACCCACTGACTCTTTAAATCCAAGATTAGAAGCCAAAAGTATTCCAGCCTAATCCCTAAAAATGGAATTGTATTTGTAAGAAAAGACAAAACTATCACATTGATACTCACCGGAACTTTACTTCCGACTATCTGCATGCAGTGGCCAGCCAAGAGAGGTTATTGTGTGAAAAAGATAATAATAATAATAGATAAATAAACACAGCAAAGTACTTAGTAGGATGCAGCATCAGACAATTATTTTCAGTGTTTAATCATTAGTAGCTGTTACATTCTTTTATTGCTTTATCCAACTGTTTAAGAGTTACAGCTTCTCAATTGGAAAACTAGTTCTACTATAGAAGAAATAACTTCCAATTCCTGTGTTTGGCTGCTGAATTATTAGTATTTCATACATCTATAAATAACTCAATACCTAGCCTGACAATTACATCTGGAAAGAGCAACGGATGAGCCATTTCATTCAAGTTATCAGGCCAGATATTTTACATAGGAGGCTGAGAAAACTACAGGAAAAACTAATGGTGCACTGACTTTCTTGTACATGTAACAATTTATTGTGGAGTTTTTGATCTATTTAGATGATGTCATCACTGAATTTAATTAAGTTTTCATAATCAAAAATATAGCCTATAGTTACAAATCTAGCCTGCATTCTGGAAAATCTCATGTGGCATTTTTCTTCAACTGCTCTGTATGGATGCTTTTAATTACATGGATAATTAAACAGTGATTTTCAGAATGACATCTTCCCTTTTTTACCATGGAACAGCAACTCTGCATATTCAAGAACAAGTTGACTTTCCATGGCAGAAACTGCACAGAAAAACAGCATCTCTGCTCTATCACTTGGCACAAATGATCACATTCCTGTGAACTCCAAGACTATGGACTTCTGCTTGACCACTGTCATCTGTTTGCTGCTACCTGTTAGCAACCAGTTCACGGAATAACCTCATTTATCTGATTAACAGCTTGGGACATTACGATTTTGTTCTGAAATCTGAATTTGATTGTATCTGTTCAGCCTCCACCTGCTTCATTTTCTACTCTTATCTATTCCATGATTCTTTTAGGAAGCCTTTGAGCAGACAGAAGTTCCTGCAAGCCTTTCACAATCCCCTGTTCTCTCCCCTTCCTGACAAAGCTTCCTCTAGAAGCACAACAGGGACTGTCATCATCAGACAATCTCGTCCTAATTCACTGCCTTCTTCTCTCACCACCGTTCAGCTCATTCAGTATGACACAGCACCAAGTTAGCTCCATTCTGAGCCTTCACCAGTTCTCAGCTACAATTTCCATTGTCACCAATCTTTTGCTTCCAATGAGAGAAGGAATAAAAAGCACAGACATCGATTTCACATGAAAGCATCCAGCTTATTAGCCTCTACATTTCCTCCATCCCCCAAGGAAGAGGAAAGCTATGTTTCCTCCACTGAAAGCCAAGGTTTCTTTCTCAGTCAGAACTCTGATGACAGCAGTGGTTCAGAAAAGCATGGCCAGCATGCTGCAGAGGCAGGGCACACGAGGCAGGGAAAACCAAGCACCAAATTGCAAAGTAATTTGGTTAAGACAACATCAGCAGATGAGAGTGATATTTTCAGATGAGTGGAGAGAGCTCAAAAGCCTAACTAAAACAAACATGAAATGAACTGGGAGAAGTCACATCAACTGTTAAGTGTGTTCTGTGCTCTAAGCAGAAGAAAAGGTCCAAGTGTTTTCAGTATAAAAAAAGACAGACAGATGAAGAATTATATGTCATCAAAGAAAAAAGTAGAAAATTTGTAAAAGATCATTTTGAATGCAATCAGCATTTTCATGGAAGACAAGCCTGAAGATGGCCTGAAGAAAAAGAAAGTTTCTCAATTTGTGATGCAGTAAAAAATGGTTAGGGCCTGGATTCAACTAATCAGAACAGGAGTTTAAACAGATGACAACATTTACAGTGAAATGAGGCTTTGCTTTATTGCAAGATCTCAATCAACATTTCACAATTGTGCTCTACATTCTATGTTTTTTTAATCAGTTAAGATGCTAAGTTATTTAAAAGCTCAATTAGGGAAACACACTACAGAAAGGTTATTTATATTTCTGAACAACTTGAAATTGTTCCATTCAAATGCTGTGATTCAATTCCAAGAAGGACTTTCTGAAGCACACAAACTGTGACACGAGCCCTTTGTTCATCAGGGAGAACATTTGGCACAGGTAGAAAACATCCATGCTGGAGCTACCTTGAAGTTCAAAGTGCACATTCATGTGCTAGGACATTTAGAGATTATTTCATTTGTAAATTGTTAGTACATTTTGGCAAACATATCCTCGGGTCTGCTAAGTTTCACATGCTGCAGTGCATATGGGGGCAGGAATGCAGTCTTGGCATGTTCAGCAGTTAGACATGCAATGATAGCCATGCTTTTCTTACTCAAAACTTATGGTACTTGTGGAAGTCAGGTTTCAGTAGCAGGAGAGAAAAGAGATCACCAACTACTTTCTGGGAAAGAATTGCAAGTACTTTCATTGTGAAAGTTTCTACTGCTTATTAAGAAAAATTTAAGATTTCACATGGATTATCAAGTGAAGACAGAAACCTTACAAAATATACCAAGAGTTTCCAATGATAGGCTAAGCAAAGTGTATTAACAGGAAATTTCTTAATATTCAATGCATACATGTGATTAATTCCCAGTAACTTGATTTAGCAACATCAAACTTTAAGCAATGGATTCCTTCCAGGACTGTGAATTTAGTTAAGATGAATGCAGAGGAACATCACTTCTCTCAGAAGCATAAACCACCACTTTCACATTATAATGCAAGTTTTTCCTCATTTAAGTTGCTAATGTTTAATGCAAAACATTTGTATTTAATAAATGCATGTCACTGTAGTTTTCACTTACTGAAATTTAGTTCTGTAGAGCTGATTTTCAAGGTGAAAAGACTAGTTCAGCTGTACTGCTTGCAACCCATGCTTAGAGATTCACTAGGCAGACACCAACACAATCTTATTTGCCAGTTTATTTCCCTAAGAAACAGATTATTTCATGCTATCTGTTTTTAGCACTCAGCTCTGTAGAGCTGCTAGCAGTGCTGCCATTGTGTAGTCAAACAATTCTTCCAGTCTTCATGTCCAGTAACCTTTTATTGTACACACTGGCTTAGGGGATGATGACATTCATCCTAATTTCCAAATCAATTCATATGCATTGCCTAATTTTATTGAAGAATTGTTCTGATAGCAAGTTTTATCCCTTTGAAGCCTACTACTTCTTGGCTACCCAAAGCTACCCACCACTGCTGCTGCTTCCCATTACTGCAACACACTCAGTTCCTCAGAATTCACCACTGGATTCTTTAACATTCTTTGTACAAAAAAACAAACAAACAAAAAAAACAGTGCCACAAAGCAGGAAAAAAACTATTTCTAGGGAAATCACAATTTCTGTATCTGCTTAATCCAACATTTTTGAATTTTTGTGGCACACTCTCCTTTGATGAGAGCTACATTTGCCATAGTCCATTTTTAACTTAGAAAAACATCACAGGTGTATTTTATAAATAATTGCTACTTGTCCCACTACTATTTGTCCTGCTGCAGAAAAACAATGGCAGCTCTCCACTACTTGAAATGGTATTGCTCCACCTCACCAGATGTTGGGGCATCCAATCATTCTCTTACACTTCTGGCACCAAAACAGGCACTGAACATTCTGCGTGAATGATCCATCAACTAAAGGTTAATCAACCAAGTTAAGTGCCAAGAATGAGCAACACAAATGCAGGGACTGAATCTACTCAAAAGACAATTTAAGACTTGTTTTAAGACCACCTTTGCACTAAAGGATAATTTTCTTTACCTTCAGAACATTTCTTAGCAGAATAATTAACACACTTTTTAAGGCAGCTACAGTACTCAATATACTCAAGCTAAGACACTTTCATTTTAAGTATTTTCAATATTTTGATTTCCTCTAACACTGCAAATTTTATGTCTAGAAGATAATGAAACAATGAAGTCGTGCTCTTCCTTTCAAAAACGTTTGGTACCAAAACTTCACAAGATGAATTCCACAACAATACACTCAGGTTCCATCCATTATTCTACATCATTGCATTTGCAGTTTCTTCTGGTTTACAAGAAAGCACCTTTTTTTTTTTTTACACCACCCAAAAACTCAAATACAAACTAACCCTTCAGATGCAGCTGCAAGCTTTTAAGAAGTCTAAGAAAACATTTTTTTCCTAGTACTCTTAGAAGACAAATCCAGGCAATAATAAAAAAAGGAATTTTCATGTTTGAAAAGGTAACATGAAGCTAAGCTGCTTAATTTCAACTTTGGAGAGGAGGCTACTTACAGATTTGGCAGTTGCAGAAATGTACTGAACAACCATCTCACGTTTGGTGGTCAAGTCTTTGTCTCTCAGAGGAGCTTTACGTTCTTCATTTAGATTCATGTCTTCCTGTAACAAACAGTGCACAACAGCATCACTCCATTTCATTATTTGTTTTAGTCTTTGCTATTTTTATACTCCTGAAGCAAATGGTCCATTTTTAAACAAACAGAAATTACTTCTTTTCCAGCTTATCTCTGTTTCAGTTTGTTTACTTCTGAGCTACTCCATTTTTTTCCATTTAATTCAGTCACTTCAAGTGTTGACTGTTCTCATGACTTCACCAAAATTACAACTGCATCAAGGGCAGTGACCTTTAGTGAAATGTGGCTGCAGAAATAAAACTGGAGGATGAACCCCAAAATTCTACAGCTCGAGCTGATCACTCAAGTGTTAATTCTTGTCAAGGCCCTGTGGTTTTTATGAAGCCTTATCACCAATTACACCATTTCTGCACCATCTAATCAGAAGGCTGATATTACATAGATTACTGGTTTGTGGCAGCAAAAGATCTGAATGTGTTCAAGTCATGCATTTAAAACAAACCTAAAAATCCCACTATTCTGCTAAATTAAAATGAAGAAATCAACACCTTAACATTTTTACTTCTGGCTTTTTGCCTTTTTTTTTCTGTGTATTAGTAGACCAAGTAATTTAAATATATGTATACGTAATATGGGCATTTTATGAGTTACTCAATTGTTTGTGTGCTAATTTAGACAGGTCTATCAGGTCTATGCTATACCCTCTCAAGTAGTTAATGCTTCCAAACTGGAAAATCACTGCTACATAATAAAGACCAACATGAAAACAAAGCAGAACCTCACAAAACAATGCAGCACAAGATCTTACCATCATTTTTTCAAAGAGATCCATAACTTCTTTTTCTGATAAGTTCATGCAACGCTCATCACCAAGTGCCTGAGCAAGTGGAATTTCACTTATAGAAGGTTGAGAGTCAATAGGGTGCTGAATGAGTGGTTTTTCTTTTTTCACTCCTGATCTTCTGAAGCTTGTTATTCTGTCACGCTGCAAAGACATCCATTTCAAAATCAGCAGAAATAGAAACACAGGAAAGCAGCCAATTACATGGCAGCAATGTACACATTTTTAGTTAATCCAATCAGCAGAGTGAAACTGAACTGTAAGTGAAAATGCTCTAACATTCAGAGATTGTTTTGCTCTGAAAAGCAACATTTAAGGTCAGTTTGTGCCAGGTGACATGCAAAGGGATAGGACTATTTCTCACATATTCGAAAGCACAGCATTTATGTTAAACTTCTAGCATTTCAGAATCTTGGATTTGTCTTCTCACATTACTCCCTAATTATCCTGATAGTGAATAAATATGGTACCACAAAGGTCATGTCCAAGTGTTCCTTCACCTGAAGGGCTACAAGTCTTTGGAGGACAACTGAAAAAGCCAGCATTGGCAAGCAGGTACTCACAAGTTCATCAGGCTTATAAAAAAATCCTGCTAAAGTAAAAGTTTGTAGAGGAATTAATGCTTCAAACATAGCTCACCAGTCCTTGAAGTGTTTTTGACTCCTGCAATTAGTGCATCATTGGAACAAGCCAGGGAATGGGTTACTAGAGAGCAGCAGCCACCAGTTAAATTCACACACCAGCCATTAGTGAAAGCATCAGTCTGCAGAACAGCTCCCTGGTTAGGGCTGGCTTCTTCAATGCCTTACACCAAACCCCCCACCTTGGCCTTAGTTAGGTTTTAGCTTAAAACATGCTTACTCAGTTAATTTGTTAATACTGGAAATAACTAACAGGAGCACCTTCCTCATAAGGCCATTTATTGCTGTATAATGAATACAGAACTACTCTGAATAGAGGCACTTGGGGAGTTTTTTTACTTAATATATATATATATTTATAAAAAAAGACCATGTAATATGTTCATGTCAAGAACATTGTGTCACTAGCAATTTTTTTCTAAATTAACTAACTGCCTGCAACAGCAAATTCCAGTGTATTTGTTTCAAGCACTGAACAGCCTTATGAAGATGTGCTTTCATCTACCAGCAGCTTATGTAGGGTTACCACTTTCATAGCAGTTATTGCAAACTCTATGAAGACATGGAAATCAAAATTTGGATTTTCTCTAATTGAACAAGCCCTGTGAGGTATGGGAAGTTTAACAGAGTATTTAACTTGTAGGAAATTTGATTAATTTTACTTCAGTCCAGTCAGGAGTGGAGAAATCTGACCAAGTGCTGTATAACACAGGGAAGAAAGGTTCAATGTTTGGGTTTTGTTGTTTTGTTTCCTTTTCTTGATTTCTTTTGTTGTTGGGTATCTTCTGTTATTGCCATTTATCTGAAATTTCTGAAGGAAAAGCATCCCTAGATAAGCTGCTTCCTCTTTGTATTTCTTTGGAGACACTTTAGTTTGCTTATGTTTGTGAGGGAAGGGGTTTGGGTCTGAGTTTTCTTCTTCCTTAAAAGTCTTACATTTGTGGACAGAAACACATTACCTACAAGGATACTGCTCATGTCTTTAACAAGTCAATAATACTACTTGAATCCCCTTTTTTTGTCCTTATTGGATTAGTTTACATTACATTTTTGGAACTGAAATGAGGGTATAGGCTATTGAAGAGGCCAAAGGTATGATGTAATGCCTGAAAGGCAGCATCCAAAATCAGCCAATATAAATCAAATGCAATTTACTGTTCATTTAGATGAAGATGCCCTTTTAAGCAGTCAAAAAAAAAAAAAGGCAAAAAAAAAAGCCACTGAAGATCAATATCACTCTACTGTGATCTGTTTAGAGTACACCTTATCATAAGCAAATTTGTTTAATCAGATTGAAATGGTGAGATCACTTCAAAGTCATAAATCAATCTTCTACCTGATTAGTAGGTACAAATGTTTCATTTCAGACATGCAAATTCTGATTAACTAAGAGGCCAGAGTGGCTTAACTACAGTAAATAGAAAATAAAATTAAAATTTGGAATCTATTTTTTATAGAAGTTTCTGTAAAGATACTTTGCAACAGGTTTCAATAGATTCAAAACTATCCAGTTAGTGCTACTGATAATCAATTTTTTTTGACATACAGTACACATTTATTACCCCAAATGGTTCCACTCCAATCATGTGGCAACCACTTAAGTTCCTTTACTGTTAAAAAGAAGGTCAATAACACTTGAACTGCTGAACAGCAGTTTCAACATACCCACAGTACTACTCAAGTGTTTAGAATGTGGTTAAAGAAGCTTCTCCAAATAGGTATCAGTAATTTTCTTCTTCAACCAAGGCTACACAAAGATCTTTACGAAAAATAACTCAATTTTCATTTTCCATCTAATGATTAATATCCTTATAAGATCATGTTCTGTTGTCCACAATATTTAGTAAACCAGCATGCAGCGTGGAGTTACCATTGCAAATTAAGATGTTACAAAGACCTTACCACATCATCTGCCAAAGTTTTTATTTGAATATTCTATTAAAAAAAAAAAACAAAACACCAACAAACACAAATCAAAGACAAAAAAAAAAAAAGACAAGTTACCTACTGGTTCAAAACACAGCAGTGTGCATTTCACATACTCTAACATTGAAAAGCACTTAAAATTGCAATGAGTGGTCTAATGAAATTGCAGCCAACCAGCATTGTGCTGGGAAGATGAGGCTGGCACCCAATTTCACCTTCTCCTTGGACTATTTAACTAATGAACCTGAAGCCTGTTTTGCTCCAGCACTCCCACTACTTCACAAATTGCAGTAAGATCTCTTGGAAAGCTTTCCAAAGCAAGCATGAACTCTGCTGAACATCCAGCTGAGCCAGCAGATAGCTACATGACAGTCACAGCTTTGACACAGTTTTTGAGGCTGGAGACTTGAGAATTCCCTGTGCCCAGCTTCTTGAGCCCTCTGCCAACTTCTCCTGAGCACTGAGTCATGTAAATTGATAGAACTTGTTAACACCAGGGTACTGATGATGCACAAACCAGTCACTACCATCTCTCCCTCCCTAGTGCCCTCTCACTTTTCCCTTAGCAGCAGTAAAATCCCACTGACCAAGATTGCCAACCTTTCATTTTCATTCACAGCCAAACAAGTGAGATTTTGCATGCACCAATAAACATACCAAGGAAGCATTTGGCAAGTAAACATTTCTCAGTGTACATGAGGGAGTCACAAATAGGTAATTATGGTCTAAATTGAAGAACTGTTCTAGTTGACCCATCGTGACCCATCCTCTAAGTCCCTGTTTAGGAAGCAGAGACCCTGTTTTCTTGGATATCAAGGTTCCTGATTCCTTGGTTCTGTTCTCACCAGTTGAAATGAGGTATTCTAGCCAACATCCCATAATGCCACACCACTGTGCACTGTCAACAGCAGACAAGTTCAGTGTTACTGGAAAGGAACCTGGAAGTGTTCAACACACAGCACACAACATGTTACTTCCCCTTGGTGGAAGTTTAATCGTCAGGCTCCTCCCAAGTCTACTTTCTGTCTCTTGGCTACACTGTAAACACTGCATTTCTGAAACAAAGCCATTTGCAAGACAATACAAGTAGTGGAGGAGGCACGGAGGTGGTAAGGAGAGGTGATGTGTTGGTACTTGCACAGGAAGGTAAGCATTCAGAGAGATCCAGCACACTGTCTGTCAATATG
>JAOEGS010023510.1:0-10012 GCA_025447755.1 Corythornis vintsioides | reverse complement strand
AATTAAGATTTCTATTCAGAAGGCAGTGTGAGCAGCAAATGCCAGTGGGACAATTAACAGAAGGTGCCTTCTTTTCTAGCCCTCTTCCTGATTTCTGCTGCTTGTCATGTTCTTCCACCTTTATAGCTTGCTTTTGGTATAATTGTAGGGACCCCGCTCTGTGGTGTGTTCAGCTGATGCATTGCTGAAATGGCTTTAAAAACCCTTCCAAAATCTGGCTTTTGAGCTGGACTTCAGCAGAAAATGTTAAACTGTACTGAGGGTGGAATGGCTCCTGGAGCTACAAGGGGTGTTCCTGTGCATCTAAGAAAGCATCAGCTCATACCAGAG
Organism: Corythornis vintsioides; assembly: GCA_025447755.1. NCBI lineage: Eukaryota > Metazoa > Chordata > Aves > Coraciiformes > Alcedinidae > Corythornis > Corythornis vintsioides. Next base: position 9,682 of record JAOEGS010023510.1, on the reverse strand, counting down.
CAGGGGAGTGTAGAGGGTGTTACCTATTTCTGTTTGCCTCTATAACTGCAACAACTTGTTTCCTCAGGCTCTTTTTCTGGGGATTGGCCTCCAGCATAAATCTGTGGAGCAGCTGGAAAAGGAGGTGGAACTGCCCAGCAGTCAGTTGATGGGGCTGTTCAACAGAATCATCCGTAAAGTGGTCCAGGTCAGAGCATCCTGACTAGCTGTGTCTTGCTTGTGTTGAACCAAAGACAACTAAATTCCAGCACTGAGAGAAAGCTGAATGAGAACTTGTGACTTATCATACCCCCAATAACTAACTCTCAGCTTTTTGGTATGATGGGAAAATCCCAGTGGAAAAAAACGTGTATTTATGGCATGGATTTATAGTGTTTTCCCAATAGTGCTTGTGATTGATTTTTTCATGTTGAAATGTCCTGATAAAATGCTGAGCATACAACCCATGTTGCCAGCTGAGCTTGAGCCTTTTGTTTATGATTGTTCACTGCACTGGTGGCATCTCAGCTTTGCTTGGGGAAAAAAAACCCCATGACTTTTCCATTTTGAAGTGAAATAATTGGTACATTTTTGATCTGGTTTTTTTTTCCTTCATGTCTATGATAAAGTGGGTAATGTGGTGAGTTATAAAATGATGGGATGGACAGGATACTGGGCAACTGCCTGCTGGTGCTGGCTGAACCTAGGACCTCTAGTTCTGCAGCCTGGCAGAGGTGGTACATTGGAGAGGTAATTTGCTTTGCATAACACCCTTGGAATTACCTTGAATTAAATAACACATAAAAAAAGGAATATGCAGCTTTTTAACCAAAGAGTTTTCTATTCAAAGGATGTTGCAACTGCAAGTTCCCTGCATTTATGTGACACTGAGTGCTGACTGATTTATTTTTATGCTTCTTATAAAAGCCATATATAATCCTGCCTTCAGGAGGCAGCCTTGAAGCTTTTTTCTTTCAGCATGATGGAATTCATGCCTCAAAAATAAACAACTGCCTGGGGATATTTGCAAGGTTAGAAGACTTTCATGGAGACAGACAGCATTTCTTGTTTCTTTTAAAGCAGTAACCCCCCAAAGAACTATCAGTAAGTCTTAGATGTGTTGGCTTCTTTCATTTACAGCTGTTCAACACAGTCCAGGAAAAAGCTGTGGAGGAGCAGATGGTGGCAACAAAGGATATTGTGATGGAGCCAACACTGAAATCTTTAAATGATGATTTGGTAATTATGAACTTTCTGCTTGATACATGTGTAAACACTTGGTGGAGTTCCCCTGAGTGTAGAAACCTTGTAATCTAATTTTTTTTTTTCTTGGATGGAAGGAATTCTGCACCATGTCTGTCATTTTATGGTAGTTAAAACCTGATAGCTTTGCTTCTAGTCATGCTTGGTTAATCTGCAATACAGATATTTCTTTTTGCAGAATCTAAGATGCCCAAGTGCTGCATAAATAGCATAAAATGCAATTATATAAGAGAGAGAAGCTTTGGGGGATCAGCTGCTGTTTGGTTTAGGGGCTGCAGTTCCCTTCAGAGGGAAAGATGTTTTCCTTCCCTTACTGTTACACTGCAGACTCAAAGCATCTGTTGTGCTGTTGTAGGAAGAAGCTGCAAAGGAATTCCAAGAAAAACACAAGCAAGAAGTGGGGAAGCTGAAGCAAATGGACCTTACCCAGTAAGAATTTATCTGTATGAGTCCCAAATCCAGTTCTCCCCAGAGATCTGTTTGAATGCCAGGTCACCAGCTCATCTTGCTGACATTTGTGTGTCTGCCAGCCAGCAACTTTGTCTTTATCAGCTGCTTTTTTCAAACCCAAAACACTCTTTCCAGTGTGGATTGAATTCCATCACAACACCTGTTCAGCTCAGTGCATCAATTCATTGCCTGAGAAGTGTCACTCCCAAGTGTGATCTTCCTTTTTCTGCTGGTGTTTGGAACAGAAAGGGAAAGGTTGTGAGTTAGCAGGTCACAGCTGATGAGGAGAGAGGTCTGTCTCTCTGTCTGTCTGTCTGTCTCTGTCTGTCTGTGGAACTACCACTGAGTTGGTAGAGCTGGGGCTGGCTCCTCCTCACAGTGCTGCAAACAGAAGATGTTTTCCAAGCAGGAATGCTGGATCTGCCCTCAGCTCTGTCCCAGTGCCTCTGGCCAGAGCTCAGCTACATTCTTCTTTTCTCTCTGTTGTCTTTTGTCACTTAAGTGGGAAATTACTCCTGGTGGTAGCTCATGCTGTGTTGTTCTTGATCCTGCCTGTGTACACCATGGATATCACACATATCTAAGTTATATAGTTCTAAATATGGAGTCATAAACTGCCTGGGCTGTGGACTGGTTCTGATTTTACAGTTTCATGTGCTTCTAGAAATGGTCATTAGTTTCCTCAAGCTGGGATACCCAGCTCCTGTTCTTTGCTGTCCAGTTTAGCTGTGTGTGCAACTCAAGTGAAAATACTACCTGGCTAATTTTCATATCCTCTTCTTCAACAACAACAAAAAAAACCCCCCAAAACCTCAAAACCAACATAAAATAACAACCAACCAGAGCTTTTTTTACTAACCACAGTGTGCCCAGTTGCCTCTGCATTGTTTAGAGCTGGACAAGGTGGAGGATACTGGGTTGGTGAACCAGCAATTTGCTTGCAGTGTCAGCAGATGTCTCTCTCTCAGGCCCAGCAGGAGTTCCACATGCCACTGGTTCTCTCCCTTCTCTCTCTCTCCTCCTCCCACTTTCTGTCCTGTAAATCTTCTTTACTGTACTGACATCCCAGAAAAGTTGTCTGGTTTAGCTCTAGATTAATCTCTGTTAAATTTGAGCAGAGGAATAAAAGCTTCTTTGAGTCTTTGGTTGTCTTGGTAGAAGGAAGGATAAAAATGCATGTGAAGTGGCTTGCAGGTCAGTCACCTTAGGAAAACAATACAATCAGAATTTTTTAACAATTTTAATTCAGTTTTTTTGCCATTGGTAGTGTTATGTACCTGTGTGTTGTTTTAGACTATTTTCCCTTCTATTTTTTTTCCACCCAGAGAGACATTTGTTTTCTCCTCTGTGAGGAGAAACGCACAAAAAAATCTAATTTGGACACTTTTCAATACAGGTTATAGAAAATGAATAGAAGGACAGAGCTGTTTAGAGTTGAAAAGGCTTTGTCCAGCATTGTTCAGCCTTGTGTGAGCAAGGGCTGGTCTATTCTGAACCTCTGAGAACCTGAGGTGGAGAGCAGCCACTCCATTTTGCTGCAGGGCTGCTCTGCCCAGTTACATTTCTGTGCCATTTCCAGGGTGCCCAGACAAGAGGCACAGGACAGGAGCTGATTTGAATAGCAATTGTTGGCTTAATTTCTCATTTCAAAAGAAAACTGCAGGTCTCCCATTTTTTTTTTCCCTGCATGTTTGCAGCAAAGCTGTACCATGAAGCTTAGTGCTGGTCTAATTGCAGCTGTTAATTTAATCAACTTTCCATCAGAAGCCATTGCTTTTCTGCACCCTCTTGCTTTCATACCACAACCAAACTTCTTTTCTTTGGAGGGGAGGGGAAGAAAAAAAGCCCTCAGGGTTTTCTAAAGAAAACTCTAGGTCTGATTGTGGTTGTCAGGCTTACAGCTGCAGTGATGGAGGTGGGCAGAGGACAAGTACCCACCACTGCTGTGGGAAGCAGAACCTTTGTGGCCCCATCTTTTGCTTTCATGAGCAATGTCCTCTCCTCAGCACTCTGCTTTTTCTGCTGAGGGGATTTCACAGAACAGTTCAGTGTCCTTTACAATAGGGGCTCCTGAGAGGACTTCATTCCACACTGCCAGGCTTTGGCTGGGGACAATTGGTGGTTGCTATTGCCCTAGTTTGGGCTGAGTCTGCTGACAGAGTCGTGACAAGCTATTGTGTCCCTTTGCCTGGCTCCTTCTCTGTGCACTTCCAAACACTGGTTTGGCTGGATGCTGCTGCACTGCCTTTGTTTCTAGAGTAGCCTGTGCCTGGCAAGAGAACGACCTGATTTTTTTTTTTTTCTACTCTGTGCTAGCAATTTGACTTCTTTTCCTTGCTTTTCCCTTTTTCACCCAGGTACATTATCCGAGGCGACGACGAGGAATGGGATGAGGTGCTGAGCAAAGCAGGACAGAATGCATCCATTGTCAGCTTGAAAAGGTCAGGGAAGCTGAAATGCTCCACAGAGGTGTCTCTGCTCTTGCCTGCTGCTTTTATTCTAACATTTTGCAAAGCTGAAGAGAGAAAATTCACTTATTGTCCTGGGTGGATTCTCAGCTTTCTTGGGCAGCCTGAGAGCTGAAGTCACGAGGTGCTCTCTGTTCCACCCTTTGGGTATCTGCTCATGCTTCATGAGCACTGCAAGGTGAGAGTTTCCAGAAGCCTCACAGGAGTGAGAGAGTCTTGTCACTGCTCTGAAAGGTGGGAGCTCTGTCATGTCTGCTCTGTATTTAAAACTCTCAGTGGACACCTTGTTATTAGGGACTCTAAATTCCAGATGCCCTCCATCAGTTGCCTTCAGGACACTTCAAGTCTTGAAAAGCAACAACAAGAGCTAAAAATCAAGATCTTAAAGGACACAAATTGGGCTAGAGAATCCAAAGACACTAAAAATCTACATCCTGCTCTTGTTTGTGCTTTCTGAGTTTAAGTGACCCAAGAAATGGGAAGTATTTTCTCCCAACCCCATTTCTGTGAGACCCTGGCCTGCCTTTTACAACATTTTCCCAGCTGGATGGGAATCTGGTGTGTTTTTAACAAGATATTTTGTTCCTGTTTCCCAGTGAGAAGAAGAGAAAATTAGAAACAGCAAGAGGACCCAAACAACAGAAGAAATTTAAGAAGGCTACAGATAGAAAGCAGAAGTGGAAGAAGTGACTTTAAAGCCAGTCAGTGAACTTGAACTAACAAGTGATGGGTCTGTACTTAAGAAGGATTATTATCCTTTAAATCAAAAGACTTTCTTGAGTGGGGTGAGAGCTGGAGGGAAGGAGAAGCCTCAGAGGCATTTTTATTGTGTTTATATTCCAAGAAGCACAGTGACATTGCCAGGAGATGGTCTGGGAAGATGGTTTTTTTACCAAGTGTGAAGCAGAGCACTGGGCAACACCCTGAGGTGTTTCAGCAGCTACAGAATTTCCATGCAGAGAAATGTCAACTGTCCAGCATCTTCATGGTTGGTGGCTTTATTAAAAAGGATTTTGGATAACAAAGGGTAGAAATGTGTTAGGTTTTGGGGATCTTATTAATAGGTGTCAAGTGGAAGGGGCCAGGCTCTGTTCAGTGGTGCCCTGGGATAGGGTGAGAGGTGATGGGCACAAGGGGAAACACAAAGTTCCACCTCAACATGGGGAAAAAATTCTTCCCTGGGAGAGGGACAGAGCTGCCCAGAGAGGCTGGGGAGTCTCCTGCTGTGGAGACTTTCCAGCCCCACCTGGCTCTGTCCCTGTGTGGGCTGCCCTGGGTGCCCCTGCTCTGGCAGGGGGTTGGACTCTGATCTCCAGAGCTCCCTTCCAACCCCCAGCACTCTCTGATTCAATGAGTAACAGGTGCTGGGGAAGCTGCTTTGACCTTTGTTATGCGTCATAACCCTGTTATGGGCTGACCTGGCTCTGGGAGGGAGTTTTGTGTGCAGGTTGCCAGGAAATCAGCACCATCCCACTGCCACCTGCTCCTGGACACTTGCTCTTTGAGCTCAGTGGAGCAGGAAAACCACTGAATCCTCAGCTCTGCTACTACCCTGCTTTGCCATAAGTAGGTACCAGGCTGGAGCTGGGACTTTGTGTGACTGCAGTCCTCTAGGTTTGCTGCCTCTCAAGCTCCAGAAGCTTCCAAATCTTTAGACACAGAATGTCCCTGACCCAAAGGTCAGTGCCCTGGTGCATTGTCTTGATGAGCCAGCTTGGAACAGACTTCCCTCCAGGTGCTACACAGCTGCATGGTATTTACTCATAATCTCCCAGCTCTTTTTTCCAGCCCCTTCTAACTTCTTTTTCCAGCAAGAAACAGTTTATTCCTAGCTGAAGACAGAATTTCTTCTCCAGGAGGCTGCTTTGTGAAGCATCTCTGTTAAGCACAGCCCTGTGTGTCTCTCTGTGGCTGGCTGACCATGATTCCAGTGGCCAGGGAACACCCCCCATGTTGCAGGGGGGAAGGTGAGGCAGCTGGGTTTAGAGAGGGGAGCTCTGCAGCCCTGAAGGGCTTGTTGAGGGGAAAGAGCAGCCCTGGCAGCCTGGGGAGCTGTGCTGGGGGCTGCCTGCCCTCAGCCTCTGAGGACCTTGTGAAAGGAGCAGCATGAGGCTCTTCAGATCTGCACGAGAAATCCTCAGGAGAAAAGGTGAGTTTGGAATCTCTTTGCTCCTGTTAAAAACAGGGAGAGGTGTGGCTCTGCTGGAGAAGGGTGAAGAGCTACAACCCCTTGCTTTGTGGGGATGGGGTGAGCTGGGGGTGTTGCTGTCTGTGCTTAATCTGGTGCCATGAGACAAAGCAGCCAGCTGGGTGCTGGGGCTGGAGCCCAGCACTGGATCCAGCAAACAGGAGCATGGCTGGGGGCTGTCCTCTAGTTCAGGGGCTCTGGAGCATCCAGAACCCATTTCCCATGGGTGTCTCTAGGACTGGGCTTTTCCAGTGTCTTGTGTGGCTCAATGCAGAAGCCTCTTGAGTTGGTTGTGTTTGTCTTAGGGTTGGTTATTGTAGTAAATAGGGGTTTTTTTTAATGGATTTTCCCAAGCCAGTCACACCCTTTAGCCATTTGATGGAGGAATGATGTCCTTGAAGAGGTGCAAGGACACTGGCAGCAAATGGTTACTGGCTGAATAGCACTGGCTTGCCCAGTTCATACCCTCTGTGGTTTAACAGGCTGCAAGTCAAAGCTTGAAGCACTTGTAGAGTCCTTTTAAAGCACGTTGGAATTTTGCACCACTAAAGCAGCAGCAGTTAATTCATGTTCTCAGTGCAGATGGCTGGATTGGGTCACCCAGCTTCTAGTGGTTTTCTTGCTCTGGGTCTTGCAGACTAAGAGGTGATGTTATCACAAGGCTTTGTTTAATTACACACTATTTCTTGTGCTAAGAAAATGCTGGTTGAACTTCCTTAAAAGAAGTGCAAGTGGTGCAAATGACAGTGTAGGTCTCAGGAGGGCTGTTAAACTCGAGTTTTACTAATAGGCTCAAAACTAAGGGTTAAGAGAGGGTTTTATTAGAGAACCCCTATGTGCTGTTGTGCTTTTTTGGGCTCAGAAATCAGTTTGTGTTTTTTAAGGGCTGAGTTGATGATCAGATGGGCAAGAAGTGCAAAAAAGAGTTCGTATTTATATGAAAACTACATCAGCATTGCTGTTTATTTCTAAGGCTTTGCTAAAGAGTTATGAAATAAATACTCTGATTTCAACTGTCCCCTGCTGCTGCTGGAACATCTCTGCTGAGGAAAGGCTGAGAGCCCTGGGGATGTTCAGCTGGAGGGGAGAAGCCTGAGAGGGGAGCTGAGCAATGGGGACAAATCTCTGCAGGGTGGGTGCAGGTGAGGAAAAATGTCTTCCCTTTGAGGGTGGCAGAGCCTGGCCCAGGCTGCCCAGAGAGGCTGTGGAGTCTCCTGCTCTGGAGACTTTCCATCCCCACCTGGCTCTGTCCCTGTGTGGGCTGCCCTGGGTGCCCCTGCTCTGGCAGGGGGTTGGATTCTCTGATCTCCAGAGGTCCCTTCCCACCCCCCCACCCCCCTCTCTGGCTGTGACCCACCCATGGCTGCCCTGAAGGAACCACAGTCTTGGGTAGCTTTTGACAGCTGATTTACTGGCACAGCCTTGGGGAAAGGAGGTTGGAAACATCAGTGGTGACAGGCTGGGGTGGAGCTGATGGGTGGAAATACCCCCAGGCCAGAGGCACTTCTCCCCAGTCTGTCAACCAAGGTGGAGGATCTTGGGCAAAATCAAACTGGCTTCTTAAGCATGTTTGAATTTTACTGGTTAACTGGGATCTTTCCAGAGCTGCCTCTGCTGTTTGCCATGGGCTGGTGAGATTCTTGCCCTGCTGCCTGTGACCTTTAGCTGTGTAAGGCTGGGAGGATTTGAGCTGTGTGTGCCCCACTGGTTCTGGGAGTTGTGTCTAAGGAGGTGCTTTTCTACAGAAAAGGTGTGTTTCAGTTGAACTGTTCTTTTCCAGGGGGTTTTCCCATGGACATTTTATGCCTCCTGGCAGTTCTTTGGATTCCTCTGCCTGTCTCTTGCTCTTTGAACAGCCGAGTGGAAAAAAAAAAAAGCCCTCGGATGCTAAAATAAGGAGAGATGTGGATTTTTTTTAATTGTTATTTTTTTAACAAGTCTAGTCAAACCACATTTTCCTCTGCCTGTGCTTTCCATCAGGCAGCTGGGTTCACATTCCAGCTAGAGTCAGGTCTAGTTGAATACAATCCAACAACAAAGCAAAGAACGTGGGTCTTTCCAGAGCCAGAAGTGAGCTAAAAATACCACACGACGTAGGAGCTGAGAACAGGGTGAGGGTTGTATCTGGGAATTTTAGGGATTGGGTTGGTTTGGAGCCTTTTTCCCTTTAACTAGAGCAGGTTTCTGATCCCCTGTGGATGCTGGAAGGAGGCTGCTGTGCTGCTAAGTGCAACTTGTGCCATAAACAGGCCAAGCTCAGCTGATCCTCCTCCTCCCCTGGTCAGGGGGGTCGTTGCACGACCCAGTGAACACTGGAGTCTGGGGACTGGTTTTGAACTGGGGAGGTGAGTCGATGGCTTTTTGTTCAGCCCTCCCTGGGTCACTGCTCTGTCACCTCACTGCAGGGTCACCTTCCCCTGCCCTCCCATTTGCCCACGCTGATGGAGCACTGGGGGCACTGGGAGAGCCACGTTTGGCCCAGCAGCTCGCTGCAGGTGGTGGGAAGACCTGACCTACTTGTCACAGGAATCATCCTGTTTGCTGGGAGCCCCCTGAGCTGTTGTGACAGCTGGAGGGAGCTGGGGAGGGACTAAAACCAGTGGAGCCAGAGGCTTTTCCCTGCCTGTGCTCCCAGGAGAGCTCTGTGAGGCAGCAGGGAGATGGTGCCAGGGCCCAGGTTGGTTGGGCAGGAGGCAGCTGGTGCCAGGACCCATGTTGATGATGAGGCAGAAGGGAGATGGTGGCAGGACCCATGTTGGTGATGAGGCAGGAGGGAGATGGTGGCAGGACCCACGTTGGTGGTGAGGCAGGAGGGAGCTGGTGGCAGGTTTTCATTGACATCAAACGCCAGGAGCCTTCTCTCCCTGCTTTTCCTTCGGGCAGACACCCCGGAGCTCAATATTCCCTGTCCGTCTGTGTGTGGATCCCGGGATCCCTCCCGCTGCCCTCGGGGGAGCCCAACCCGCCTATGAGCCCCGGGCAGCGGCCCCCGACCCCCCGCTCCCGCCGCTGCTCCTCCCGCCGCTCCTCCCGCCGCAACTCCAGCCGCTCCCCGGGGGAGTCTCCGCGCTCGGGGCCGTCTGGGCGGCGAGGGCAGGTGCGGGAGGCGGTGTCTGGCCGAGGCCGAGGGGCCGGGCGGGAGCGGAGCCTCAGGAGCTGCCACTCCCCAGCTGCGCCGCTCCCCAGTTCAAACGGACAGGGAAATACTGGAGAGAGTCCAAGGGAGGCTGTGAGGATGATGAAGGGGCTGGAAATTTGCTGAGAGCCCTGGGGGTGTTCAGCTGGAGAGGAGAAGCCTCAGGGGAGCTGATCCATGGGGACAGATCTCTGCAGG